>LR137491.1:8051-20293 GCA_900659605.1 Tisbe holothuriae | reverse complement strand
GTCGAGCCCTCAGGGCGGGGGCAAAATTTTCGAATTCCATGGGTACCCCCCCCCCTAATTTTTTGACCCCTTTTTATTGCGTTTTTGGGCGTTTCAGAGCAAACTGGGAATTGGCACCACTTTTTTAGGAGAGGTTGCATGATTTTAGGTCAAAAAGTTCCGGTTTTCTTAGTAAAGTGCCGAGGGGAGGGGGTCAAAAATTGTCAAAAATCCCAGGGGGGTCAAAAAAAATCGCCAGGGGGGGGGGGCGGGGCCGGGGCGCCGGGGGGGGGGGGGGAGAGGAGAGGGAAAAAAAGAAAAAAAAATTTGTTGGGTACAAGAGTGATACAGGGGAAGNNNCTTATCTCCCCCCCCCCCCCCCCCCCCCCCCCCCCCCCCCCCCCCACCAACCCGCCCGGCGGGATCCCCCACCCTCTCCCCCCCTGTGTTCATGTATGTGAGCATGAATCATTCAGAAACAACATTTTGTTGCCAAAAGGAACTAAGCTGCTCATGAGTATTACTGCTATGCATTGCAGTATGTATAGAGAGAAGTAACTTTAAAAGTCGTACCATCTTGACCTTCCATCTGAAACACTGATTTGTCCTCTCCTTCACTTGATGCCACTACTGTCCAGTGAGACTTATCCTCCACCAAACCCTCCTCAAGAGTTACAACATCTATCTCACTCACACTGAGTGGGGTTTCAGAGTCTATCTTGGTGATCAATATCTCGCTGCCAGTGACTGGCTCTGTACATTGCACCTCAGAGATCATGGCATTGGCTGGAGCTGATGTCACTGAAGAAGCAAATAATTAATTTCGAGTCAAATGTTTAGAGACGATCCAGAATTATGTGTCACAGGCACATGAAATCAATGATTTAATAACAATGTACATTTCCTGATTACCTGAGTATGAGGCACATACAAACGGAAAATGTTCTTCTTTTCTCTGAACAATTAAACTGTGATTTGCAAACACTGCAACTCCACAGGCCCCATTGTTCTCTGACAAATCAGATGGTGTTATGAGAGTCTCCTTGAATTCTTCTAGCAGTCCTAAGGTGTAAACATTCATTGGTGTATTATTCATGCACGGAGCAGTCTCTAATCCAAGCCAGGTTGGAGTAGCAACTGGGAATAGGACTGTAAAGAATGAAGTGTTTTTGTATGTAAAATGATTAAATCCAATGTGGCCACCTTTGGAAACTCCATCTGCTAATATTTCTTCAGTGGCCAATTTACCACCTAAATTTTCGCAATGAGCCATTGCATTGCTTTGATTCATTGAGAGCCCCTGAAATATGGTGTAGCAACGTCCGTTTTTGCACCTGCTTACAGTGCGGTCTATAATTTAAATAGGAATAGTATGGTAATGACAAGAATTGAGTAACTCAGACTGAACAATTTACCTGAGTTTGTTTGGCACACCACTTTATGCTTTTCCTGGCCATCTACAATCCTCCATTGTTCTTTATGGCTTTCAAACACCACTCCTACTGTGGCATGGGTGCTACTGCTCAAGGAACTTTCATCAATATTTTGGTACTGTATTGGATAGCCCTCAAAATTGTACAGTGCTGTCATATTCTGTCCAATTTTGATATTAATCCACAGTGGAGAAGAATCCACTGTGGCTGAAATTATTGTACAAGGTTGGGTCAAGATAAAGAAAGATTGTGTGACATATTAAACTACCTTCAATAAACTTTTGATCTTCCATGCTTTCTAAGATAGGTAACGTTCCTCCATTTAATTGGCAGTAGGAATTAGCTTCTGCCAGATTTAACTCCTCTTCATGAGCAGTGTACTGTTTCCACTGATGGCTTAATGGAAGCTTTTCTGTAAGGACATATTTTACACATAATTGTTTTGAGAGCCTAATGATCACTCAAGGAACCTTTATTGACATTACAAATTGCAGTGTTCTCATTTGAGGCTGGCTCTTGTGCGACACGTCCCAACTTATCGACGACAGAAGCATATTCGGATTCATTTTGGGTGGCCGTAATCCATGCTGATGCACCTTGGCTTTCCAGCTTAGCTGAAATAAATCAAATAATAATTACAACGGGAATATTATGTTTTGTTAATTACATTTTATAAATATATCTAATACTTGGACAAAATATGATCTTACCTTTTACAAAATGTCTGTCTTGTGGGGCCTTTATAACAGGAATGCCAGCCCCTATATCTAAGCAAGCTTGCTCTGCATGGTGGTAGTTCAATGGAACGTCAGTGACTTTTACAAGACAGTAGTTATTCACACAATGCCATTCCGGACCGTTCCCTAATGGGAAAATAGGTATCTTAATACAAGGAAGTATGTATTTATATGCTAGATCGTGAGTAGTAAAAACTCAAGAGTAATAAAACGTGAGAGATGTATTTTTCAGTAGTTCCTAGGTGTGACGAGAACCGCGTATAACTGTTCTAAAAGGCCTTCCCCTATAACTGTGTCTAAAATTACTTTTTTGCTACTTTTCCCCCCATAATCAGGTAGCTCCCACCCGCGCTAGCAGCTGGCCAAAATTTCAGCTAATTCTAACCTCCCCAGCCAAATTTGGCTAGTCGGGAACAGGGAATAGCTAAGACTGCACCCATAGATTTAATGTAAACTGTAAAATGCATCATTGCAGTCATCTATGCAACTACTCTTGCATCTCGCACATTTTTGCGCGCGCGTTTTCACTACTCTCACGTCACGTTTTATCTACTCCCACTCAATGTTGGGTTGTGAATCCAAAGTTAGTGCTGTATAATTTACCTACGTCCGCTTTGCAAATAAAATCATGTTGTTGATTATATAGTGAGTAGGTTCTCCAATAGGATTCATCTGAGTTACTGGTCACGAAATAGATGTTGATCTAAACGGTTTATAACATTTACACATTATATACAGGGTGTTTTATACTGTCCTAACCAAGGATGTTTAAGTACTTAAACATCCTTGGTCCTAACCTACAGGCCAAATCAAAAAAGAAGAAAAAAAAACAATAATACTTTTACAGAGAAGTTTCAAGAACGTACATCATTTTGTGTCTAAGCATTTAGCCAAACAATGGTCATCTTCAGAGCAGCCCTCAAAATGGCTCATTTTGAGTGTAATTTTGAAAGGGCCATTTCCATCATGTCCCTATCTACAAGTTATAGAGAGCCTAATCAAAATCTTTATGGAATAAAATGTCTCTGATATTACTTTGGGGATATTATGAAAGTAATTTTTATTTGACTTGACCTTGTATGTGGCCCGTCTAGCCTGATAACTGTAAATAAAGTTCAATCAAACTGCTATTTTTTGGAGAGAGAGACTGAAATTCTCATCTTGAGACTACAAAATGTGGTAAAACTATGAAAATAAGACAGTTGTTATATAAAATACTTGCATCTATTTTCTGCACAATTTAACTTCATAGGGATGATCAATTTTTATTCTAATGGTCTTTTTTGGATAATACATTAGGACAGACACTATATAAAACTATATAAAACAACCTGTATATATATATATATATATTTAGGGCACTACCCTTTTTAAAGTTCATTACAATAGCATGCCAAAAGAGCCAGTCCATGAGGGACTGTAGCAGCTTTTTGGAGAATGATTGAAAAAAAATCCATCCACTGAGGCCGGGAATCAAAGTTTATCAAACCCCGGAACCTTGCATAGCATATAAGTTTGGAAGGTTAACTATTCTATCACGAGCTTGCACTCTAACATTGTATTGTATAGCTTTTAAAGAGTGTTCAAAAGGAATTCAGGGATCCCTAGTACTATAATACCGTCACATTACCGTGACTATATGCATACAATATATTATATACAGCAACTTACATTGTCAACCATTGTGTGAGGTAAGTTTTTATAGTATTCAGCGCTGCGTCCGGCATCAATCCAAATTGAAGTATTATATGGACTTATATCTGCAAGAGCAAATTTCCATTAAAATTAGCCATCTCAGTATTCAAGGGACTCTAAGCACCTCCTAACATATTGTCCATAAATTTATTTTCCGGATAGGCCAACTCCTTAAATGAACTCTTGCAAGCTTCCTTTGCATAATGAAAAGATAGCCTTGTTCCATATAACATAAAGGAGTATGTACCATAGGTATGTGCATCCCTCCATCTGGGTAGACCTGGTGAGCAGCAGCAACTCCGTACTATGTACGCTTTGTTACAAGCAATATAAAACTCTGACCTGCTCTTCTGCCACACTCCTGTTGCAAGGAATTGTCTCCAATTTGCACTTGAAAGTTTGCTTTATCATGCTTAGAGCTGAAGTCATTGGAAACTAGAGTCATTCTTATGTTTACTCATTCATGTATACATACTTGTGATGTACTTGGATGGCAGACACGGTTTTCACTCCACCAAGGGATAGTTTGATCCAATCTCCACTTACTTTGCTCCTTGGAGTCCAATAAATGGAATCTATCTTTCCATCAATGGCATTAGGTGCCGAATGAAGTGCTATCAGTGTGAAACCCATATGTATTTATTAAATTTACAGTATTTTACGGGTGTTTACCACTTTCCAAACCGGTCATTTGACAAAGCACATGTGTCTGGCCTGCTCCACAAGGTGATCTGTGTATCCCACCATTGTAGTAGGTAAGACAGTCTTCTCTGCGATCAAAATCAAACATCCAGTGGTTTCTAGACATAAAAAGCTATTTGTGCTAATGGTAGCTAAATATGCCCAAATGCTCCTAACTATCTCTTTTTCATTGCAGTTAATACCACTCTCACAATATTAGCATTTTCAGCCCGTATCATTAGAATATAATCTCTAGAACTATTTGTAGATGCATGTGCGGATTTCCCGGATCCGCGGATCTGGCCTAGATCCGGACCCGAACCCGATTTGTTTTGGATCTGCACTGATCCAGAACCGCGGATCTATGCTGGATCCGCCTAAAATCCTGGCTCCTGTGCATTACAAAAATAACTTATATTTATAGATTTGCTCACAGGAATCCCTGTCCATGACTTAACTCATCCTCCAGAGTAAACCAGTAATAAAAGTCTTCTTTTAGGAATGTCCTCGCACCTAGTTCATGGCCAAAACTAGCATTGGGTGAAGTTGCAATGAGATCTAAAATTGTACGTAACATATAAAATATTTTCTTTATTAACATACAGGGTGTTTCTTTTCATTTGTCCTATTTCATTTGGCTGTATCTCAGATGTTACACATCTTAGAGAGTATCTAAGGATATCATATGAGAGCTAAAGAAGGGACATTTTTGCTCAGTTTATTTTTGGCACAATTTTATTTCTTATTTTTTAAAGATTTTTTTGAAGTTTCTGGAGTGGGGCAGTTACTAAGTAAGCATAACATCCAAAAATATAAAATCATTTAATTGAACAAAAACGCCTCATTTCTCAATTTTAATGGGGTGCAGGTGTGTCTAGTACATGTCTCTTAGTGACATATGCTAGTATAGTATTCTAACAGCTTAAAATCATATTTGGTTGCCAGAAACCAAAATTTCATTTTCCAGTTTCGCTCAGTTTTGGAAAGGAATGCTCTGCCAGCGTTATTAAAAAGCCTGTCAGGTGAAATAATATACACATTTTTTGAAGAAAAAAATCATCACACAAACATTTGCTGCCCTTGGAAGGTCTCCGAGTTTTATAACATCAGAGCAACAGCCAAATATTATCGGACAAATGAAAAAAACACCCTGTACATACCTGCAACAAAATCCAACTCATTCTGGTCCCTCAGAGATACCAAAGTTTTACCCTCCCCTCCACATGCTTCAATAATGGGCAGACCAAGACCAGTATCAAATGAATCATACCGAAGCTGGTAGCATGTCTGGTGAGTGGAAAAAAATACCCAGCCAGGAGGACATGGGTCTAAAAAAGGTTAAACGTACTAATTTAAGGCAAAATAGTCACATATATTTACCATCAATAGGTGTAGTCAAGTACTCTTCAAATATTGTCCCCACCATGTCCCTTGTAATATGTGTTTTCAGATATTCCTCAGCCAGCCAATTATGCTCCATAAATGCCTGATGAAATTCTTTTCCGATCTCAACTGTCTCTTTGTCTTTCATTATGGTATGATTAAGGTCCAGCAAGGTCTTTGCCAGGTTCCACCGGTGGCTGTATTGAATTGGGCATATTGTAATTGTGGGGTACTAAAATCAAAAGTAAGAACAAAATACAGAAATGTGAGTTTCCCTATTAATTACAATTCCTCCAATAAGGATTCTTTATGACAGGCCACGTGAGACAGATGCAAAGAAACAGTATGTACATGTTTCTCAATACACTGAATGTTAAAATGCTTCTGCCAGCGAGGCACTTATTATTTCAGACTACTGCAACCAATCAGAACCAACCGGATAATCCAATTCATCTGAGAGTGTGATTTTCTCCAGTGGTGGTTGGCCAATAGTTATGGCAGATAAAACAATGGCAGACCCCATACTTGTGCCTAATATTAGCAGCCAGATACATTTAAGAAACCGCGACCTAAGGATATCAGCATTGTTAGGAGCAGTAAGATTTGAATAAGTCAAACTATCGAAAAGGATGTTTTAGCATATTACCCTTTTAAGCGGATATAATCGAGTCCATGACAGCCTGAATAACTTAAAAATGCTCCCAACTCTGTCCTGGTGTCTATAGAAATTCTCAAATGCAGGGGCTTCTTACAAGGGATAATTACAATTAAAATTGACATAATCGTCTCAGCAAAGACAATTAGAGATGCACCATTAAATAACCCTGTAGATCCACCAATGACAAAAGCCTGGAAATTCCAAATTCAGAATATTTACCAAAAATTTACATTTTTTTACATCAACCTTGTCAATTGTACTTGTGGATGACATGGAGACTACATGCGGAATCTTATGCCTATGCACATGTGCATGCACAAGGGACATCTTATCAGTGAGAGATTCCAGGCAAAGGTCCTCAGTTGTGGATGAGCCTGTGAGATAGTGTTTGGAGGCACTCAGGCGGAGGCGGTGAGTGCCAATGTATTGCTCCTTAGAGCGGAGTATGGACGTGTAGTATCTGAAATGGTAGTGCAGTAGTTCAACAGTACATAGATAAAGTGATACCATAATGCATGTATATTCAGGGTGTTTTATATAGTGACCTACTGTATCCTTCAAATACGACCCTTAGAAGTAAAAATTTGACAATTCTTATTATAATGACATTCCATTCCAATTATTCCAATAAGGCTACACTGCTGCCTTTTATCGGCTTTCTCTCTGTCAATGCCCTGATCAGAGGCAGCTGCTGTGCAAGCTGCTGAGGTTAGAAAAGGTGGAAAATAGATGGAAGTTTTATATGGAACAACATTACTTTTCATTTATGGGCTATCATTTGTAGTCAGACGCCTGGAATTTTTTTGTCTCTCTCAAAACATGCCATTGTCAGGTACAATTTTGGTGCCAGTGTTTTGTAAATCAAGCCAGATTTTTTACTCTACCAAGGCTAAAATCTACTGAAAATCAACCTTAAGTGGTATTACAATTAATTTTAAAAGACATTTTACTAGAGACGTGCGGGTACCCGAGCCCGAACCCGAACTTCGGGGTTTACAATTACCCGAACCCGAACTTTAGAAAAAGTTAAACCCTGAACCAACCGAACCCGATCTTTTGAAAAATTCATAACCAGAACCGGACCCGAACCCGAACTTGTTGGACTGAACCAGCACATCTCTACATTTTACTCCACAAACACGGTTCTTGGAATCCATATTACTTGCAAAAAGGGGGGAAAGAGCTATTTTGCCGAAAAAACGGAAAACGAAAAAACGAAAATTAGTTTTTTTTTCTTCGGTAAAATAGCACTCTCTATATAGTAATGACTAATGACTATTTTACCAAAGAAAAAAAACACGAAAAAACGAAATTTCGTTTTTTCGTTTGCCGGCCGGCCGGCTTCCGAAACTGTTTTTTTTTTTCGTTTTTTCGTTCCCGGGGGCTTAGTTCTGAACATGGCCTGTCGAAACCTGGTCTGTCCGACGGGAAAATGGGCACTTTCGCCGCCAAAATATAGTTAGGCAACAGGAAAAAAGGGAGGGGACTGAGTACTCTGAGTTAATTCAGAGAAACTCTCTGCTGAGTTCCCTCCAAAGAGAGAAGACTCAGATCCGATTTCTCCTTTTTAGTCCGCCGTCTAACTTGCCATCTAAGTGAAACATGAACGCGCGAATTTCAAACGTGGCGTCTCCGGATAGACCAGGTTTTGATAGGCCATGGATCTGAAACAATAACAATCTCTCTTCTCTGCCTGAGTCAACTCAGCTGCTCAGGCTGAGTGCTCCTTCTCATCAGGGACAGCAGCAGCAACTCTGTAGTTCAGCAGCTGGTTCATTGAGTTCATTCGGATTCGCAGTTCAGCTGCAGCATCACCCCCAGCGTGACCGCCGTGACGACGAGGAGTGACTTTTGTTTAAAGTGTCTACAGTATCCATTGAACTCTGCTTTTGTTCATTGGACTTTGGTCTTCGGCTCAGCTTTGGTCGAGAACTTCGGTAAAAGAGATGCAGTTGAGCAAACTCAGCTCCGGTTGAGTGAAACGAAATTTCGTTTTTTTCGTTTTTCGTTTTTTCGGCAAAATAGCTCTTTCCCAAAAAGGGGCCTGGTGAAAATGCCTCTTTAAATTTACACTCATAATGAGTATATGAGGGAATTGTACACCTAAATGAGCGGCCCGAACATTTAACCGAACATTTTAACCGAACATTTAACCGAACATTTAACCGAACATTTAATACATAACACTCTATATTTTAGCTTTTGTTGTCTGTTGTTCCAGTAGCCGTGCTTGTATAGTGTTGGTCTTGTTGTCTTGTGGTCTTAGGTTCGAATCCCGGTGCTCCCCTCGTCTGCCATCATCTGTTCTTCTTCTTCTGCATTGTTGCCTTGTTGGTACTATTTCTCATAAGCATATTCTCCTTTTTGGAGACTAATATAAAATTTTGTTAATATTCAACAGTAATATTTTCAACAGTAATGTATTTTTCACTTTTATTTTATATTAATCATTAATCCTATTTTTAGACATAAAACTCCTCCCTGTGCCCACAGGGAGGAGTTTTCCCCAGAACTTTATATAACAGTTTTATTCCTTGTTCTTTAACAGCACAGCGTAGCTCAGATGGTTAAGTGTTCGTCAGCAAGCAGATGCTGCAGGCTGATTCAGGTTCAAGCCCAACCCATTCCATTTTATGCAATCATACTTTTTTAAATGTAATGTTTACTAACACTTTGCTTTAAATTTATGACATAAATAATATTTCGTCATGTTTTTGCTAAGCTAGGTCATGTTAAATGCACTAAGTTCGGTAAAACATCTTATTAAAGTAAGATCGCGTTCGGTTAAATGTTCGGTTAAAAACGAATGGCAATAGGGCGCCATCTGCCGATCTAAAATTTGTTCGGTTAAATGTTTGGTTAAAAGTTCGGTTAAAAGTTCGGTTAAATGTTCGGTTAAATGTTCGGGTCGCTCTTAAAAGTGTCTGATTCCCTCTTTGATTAAATAAGATACTCATGATAATTACTTCTATATCAGTCTCAGATTGAATAACAAATGTATAATTTACACTGCATAGCTTTTCAGTGTACATAATGATCACAAGAGACAGTTAATATAATGACTTTATAGCTTAGTGGCAACCCTAACTCCTGTGTACAAATTGCGCATTCATTATAATACGGCTTGTAGTCGTCTGTTGGGAAATGGGACTTTTAGTGTGAGAGAGCAATGAACGAATAAGGCAGTTGGCTATGTTTTCATTAATGAATACAATGAACGATTGTAGCTAATCAGTCTAAAGTAACTATTGTAGAAGAGATTAATTTTAACATTCATGGCTAGTAATTATTGTTAATTATCATAAATATTATTCTGAAGTATCAGTTCTTGTGGCTTAGTGGAACAAAAATAATAAAGATGAATATTGTCTATACCTTTATCTCTAACTTTAGCTGTCTCAGGAAAAATGCATCCAAAATGTCTATAAAAATGCAAACAACATATGCCCATGTAATTAACATTCTTGGTATGCCCTTCTTTTGCAAATACTACTACATAAAAAGACGGCATAAATCATATACCGTAGAGCAAGAATGATTTGGATAATAGGATTACATGTGAACAGTTTAGTAATCACTAATTTAAGTAATATAATTGTGTTTTGGGTTCACTTTGTCTGGTTTTTGTAACGATTATCATTTTAACCATTTATTAGTAATCCACTTATGCCTAAGTAAGTGCATCTAAATGGCATAATCACACAGAGACAGCAATTAAAAATAGCAATATAGGGACTCTTTTTGTACCAAAAATGCACATTAAATTATACACAATGCAAAAGTTATGCTATTCATAAAATGCACTTTACTCTACAGTTCAATATCAAAACTCATATCAGAATTTTGCCAGCCATGATTATTAGTAATTAACAGTTAAAATAAAGGTATTAATGGATTAATTGGTCAATTAGAAACTCAATAATACATATAAGTGTCTAAATACATTCTTAACGCGGAGTTATAGCAAGTTCTACATATGTGGTAAAATCTTGGAATTTGTTTTGATATTGTACTGTTGTACTGTTCAAACTCAACGTATATTTGTTTTCCATGTTTTTGCCCACAAGTAGTTGTTGACAAGCGACATATTTTGTGCATTTCATGTTCATTATGGTCGGATTTTTTCCAGCTTCTATCAATCACAATTCGAGATATTTCAACAAAAGCTTTCATTCTATTCATCTTTTGTATTTTGCGGGGATCAGTTTCAATCAAAACTGAAAATAGATTTAGCGCATTTTTTCGCGTTTTTTCCCATCGTATAAAAGAGGGGTTATTTTATGCATTTTCAGGAAGAATATAACCAAATCAATGAGACAATAGGCGGGAAATACCAGAATCAACAAGCTTATACATTGGATTTATTTTAGTTCAGTAAAAATATATTTACATAATAAACTTACATATGGCATTGACATAACATAATAGAATATTGAGTATTCCCTGTATAGAGGTAAATTAATGTCCATTTTGAGCAGTAATTGTCGCCCATAGTGTATTAAACAATGCTATTATTTGTTCAAGGTAAAGTGCAGCAAATTCAACTGTAATTATGCTTAATTATTTGGTCAGTATCAATAATATAATTATACAGTACACCAAACCACAGTGCAGGGTCAGCAAATTCAACAGTGTTTACTCCTTTATTTTCACACGGAACCCCGCTCGCTGCATTGTTCTTGTTAAATGGGAAAAAAGCGTAAGAAGAGATTGAAAATAATAACAATACTAATCGCACGGGCGGTGAACCGGAAAGAAGAAATAATAATAATGGTATTGGAAAAAAGAACCCTGGTGGTCATTTGAGAAAGCTACAATTTTAACACCTTTTTATCTGTCATAAAAATTTAGACTTGTGTCATAAAAATGTCTTAAAACGTGAATACGTTTTCCAATAACTATGACGCCATTTTACACACACGCTTATTCATTGAAAACCATTGACTTATAAAATCTTAATATTACACATCAATGGCAAAACCAAACAGAGCCTGATCAGCCTGGTTATTATTATTATTTGTGAGAAAAAAGTATCTCTTTTCCGTTCGCGTGTCTGTTGGCATTAAGCCAATAGTGCACACTGGACTGGTTGGGAAAAAAGTATTGAAACACATTGTTTTTACTACCAACTTTAATTTTATACTATATATTTCCGATGGTCCGTAGAATGAACCCACTGTGCTTAGTGGTCGGCAGCTTCCAAAGTGTCTCCGGATATTTCGTTTTCGCAATGTTTTCAAAAACAATGGCGCGATAGTAAACAATGATTTTTCCGTAGCTTCAAATGAGAAATTACGGTAATTCCCGCCTCCCTTTTCTCTCACTTAGTGTTGGTGGTGGTGGCGGTGGCATAAGAGGGGAATGTTAACTAGATAATTGCTCCAAATTTTTCATATATTTACGTTCAAACCAAGGCCTCCTTCTGTTGTTGTAGTAGTAATGTAGTAAAAAGCCGCCGTATAGGGATGCTATTTTTGCCAGTAACTTTTGTGCCATCCAAAGGTGCCATCAAAGGCTATAACAAAACATTCTTTATTTCTGCAATTGCTGCACAGTTATCGAATTAAGTTACTACTACTTTACAATACCATTTATAGGTTACAATTACTGAGCAGCCCTGATACCAAACCATTTTGTGTGGAAAATTGTCCCTTGGAGGCTTCTCTCTCTCTCTCT
>LR137490.1:20442-56045 GCA_900659605.1 Tisbe holothuriae | reverse complement strand
TTATGAAGGAGATCTGTGCCTCAACCAAATGATCAGTAATCATAGATATGTATAAGTAACTATAGATTGGAATCATATATAAGAAAATCTGTAAACATTGAATCTTTTTATTCACAATGGATTTTCCCTACTTATAAAACAGCTCTGTCTCTGGGGCAATTCAAAATTGATTCCATCTCAACCTTGTTTTGCATTTGTGCCGTTTGCATAATTTTATATAAATGTATGTGTAAGCAATCTATAATGGTACTAACACAGAATGATAAGTTGCAAAAATAAACCTGGATAGGAAAAACTTTTTTTTCCAACTGGAGTATTTGTAGTGCCGCAATAAATATTTTAAAAAGAGAGGTCTTAAATTTGTATCACCAAATTGGCTTCAACTTTGCCAACATGGTCTTTTTATAGGCAAAATTGAACACGTTTCCTTCCTGGGAGTATTTTCAATCATTGACCGATTTTTGTAAGCGTGGCCAAAAGAAATGTTTTATAACACACATATTTTTATGACAATATATTGATATATAGAACCAGTTTGATTGAAATTGCATACATACAATTATAGCAGGTTTATTTGGTCTTTCAACAACAAACCGTATAAAGACAATTCCCACTCACAATAGTGTCGACATTTCCCAGTTACCTAAGATTTTTTTTTTACAATTATTGGCTTGAGTGCCGTTCGTGGTCCATAATATGAGTTTTTGAATTTGGTCCCGCAGGGCTAGGAAACAGTTTTTGTATACTAATTTAGGGGCCCACAGGGCTAGAGAATGCCCCAGGACTAGGTTAGGAGCCCCACAGGGCTAGGGCTCCCGCAGGGTTAGGGTATGGAGTCCAAATATTGCTATAGATGACACTGTCAGGTTAGGTTGGGTCAGGTAAGTTAGCACTAAATAGGGCCATTTTTGGCAGGCCTTGAGTACATATTTTAATTTTGGTAGAAAAGTCAAAATAGGCTTATTGAAGAGGGCATATCATGAACTTAATGTAAATACATTAAAATTATGAAAAAACTTAAATATCGGGAAATTTTGACACTACGGACCATGAACGTGCGGCACTTGCCCCCAATTATTTAAGAATATAGTAAATATCAAGCTAGTGCCACTACAGTGAAACTTTCAAATGGTGTAAACCCATGTTATAAGAGTACATATGGTGTAAATGAAAAACAATGATACTGTCACGCTGCAGCAAAATTAAAGCAGATTTGTATAAATTCTGCCAGCGGACTGGTCTTCATGGCTATTCATACATTGCAAACAGCCGTCACTGGGTTGAGTCTGTACTGTGGTGTTGCCTTTGCTTTGCAGCACTTGCTTGGACAAGTCAGATTTGCATTGAAGCACTGATTTGGTGGGATAAGAATCCTGTGCATACATCGTGAGTATATATTGTAGTTACATGTAAATTGTTTCTACTTGTGGGTTTGGTTGATGATGTTTATGCTACATTCCTGATGATTAAAAAACTATGTAGTATATCAATATCTAACCAGATCCTGTCCCCAAAGCCTTTCCTGGACGTAGCCTTGTTTCTACTGTACTTTCTTTATAATTCATTAAACACTTTTTAGAATGAGGTTTTGTGATAATGATAATTGTTATTATTAAGATGTAAAACGTGATAAATGGTTGAAACTGTTTTAGAGTTCGTGACTACCAATATCCCCCTGAAAAGGTTCCATTCCCAGCCATCACACTATGTGCAAATACAAGCATGGACGAATTTCAATTTTTAGCCAAAGTTGCAAATAAGGTACTAACCCAAAATTAAATTTACAAACCGATTTGAATGCTTGCCATATTTTCCAGCTTAAATACCGATGTCTTGGGGATCTCAACCCGTCAGCTGACATTGGATTAGAACTTTGCAGCAAACCTGAATACCAGGCTATTAGAAACTCAATTTATTTCAAAGAGTACGCCTAAACATTATGTTTATTTCAAGCAGATAATGAAATAATAATTATTTATTCTTATTTTAGATTTTTTAATATTCTTCCAGAGCTTTTTGATCAAGCCGTGCAACGTATTGGTAAGCTCATAGAAATTATACATTCATAAAATGTAGAGTACATTACAACATTTTTTTCAGGGGGAGATTTTGATTTCCCACTTGTGGCTACTTGGCATCGTAAGATATGAATATACAGCTAGTACAGTCATCATCATATATTATTTTAGCCTAGCAATTGATGCTCCTTAATATTAAAAACTCCAACATACAGGGTGATTCCAAAAGTTGTGAAAAGTAATCACCCCCTTATCTCTGGTCAAAATGGTCATAATGAACCATGTTACATGTCAAATTAAAGCCAAGAGTGGGAAATTTGATAATATGCTTGAATTAACATAGAAATAAATATAATTTTATATTCAATGAGCTTTGCAACATGGGCCAATATTTGGGTGAATTCCATTTTTCTAGGAAAACACAGACTGTAGTATTCAAATTTTTGGTGTTTCCCTGACTTGAATAACCAAAATGGTACAAAAAAGGTCTGAAACTTACTGAGTCATAGTTTGTTTGGTAATATGCTACTATTCAAGGTCTATTTTGAAGTCCTTGTAGTAGATTATTGAAAGATAAAGGCATCCCTTTGACACAAGTCAAATTTCATATCCTCAAAAATAGTAGCAACATATTTTTTCAGAAAACACAGACCAATGTTTGTGACAGTCCTAAGACAATACATTGATAGCAAGTACTCCAAGCACTTAATATTATCAAATTTCCCAGTCTTGGCTATGATTTGGTACCCATGATGTAACACTGAGTTACAAATTGTAATAGTTAGAGGGGTGATTACTTTTCACAACTTGGGGAATCACCCTGTAGATACAAAATTATATGCAACTTTTATTGGAGACAAATACCTAGCCACTATTTTAACAAATGCCGAACGTACCCTCCTCCAGTAATAATTAAGTACTAAGTACGTAAAGCTGCATGCTATAAGCAATTGGCTTTAAACGGTATCAATGAAACTTAAAAAAAATATGGATACTAGCACATGTTTTATTTTTAGCGACGTTAGTAAAATAAAAAAAACGAATATAAATTGAGAACATTTTTGTGTTTTAGTAAAGAAACTCTGCATCTGCTGATATTTTCTGACCTCACAACACGCTATCAATTTCATTCAATTTCCCCCTCAATTAATGGCCAAAATTCCACGAAATCTCTTTTTATTCTTCTTTTGTTGTCACCTCTGGCGCCGAACAATTTTATCACTTACCATTTTACGTATCAAACGGATTTTATATCCTCGAATAATCACGTTTTAATGAGAGCAGTGTTGTGCAACGTTGAGAGATCTTCAGATGCCAAGGATTCGAAATCAACTGAACCAATATCTGGGTCAAATTGTCGTGACCGATTTTAGGGTTTGATGCTCTCTTAAACTGTTTGTTTTAGTCATAATTGCTAGATTTGTTCCCGTTTAAACGATTAGCGGACCATTTTCCATCATCTTCAAAATGTTCTAGTTCCGTTTGCTTCTCTTAGACATAAACCTTCTGTGATTTATACCTCTCTGCTTCGTCTCTCTCCACTTTGACAAGCTGCTGCCGTTCAAATATGACAAATCCAGAAAGTGTAACAGACGTTTCCAAATCGATGCCAAACTTCGTTTCATGCTTTATTGGAGTTTTCTTTCTTCCTCTCCGAACGTGATGCGGTCAGAGAAACCAGAGCGGAAAATAAGACGAGGTTTAATTGCCGGTAATATCAAGGCCCTCCGCCGTCCTCGTTTCTTTGTTCAAGGGCCCTTCTTCATACACGTATAAAACCACAAGAGAGACAAAGAGATTTTTAACGATGGTTTGGAGACTTACTCCATTTTTAATCGGAATAGTTTCACTCTCGTTTACAATGACGTGAATGTCGTCTGACTTTGAGAGTCGCCGACAGAATTTCTAATCGGTTTCTGCTACTGGGCAATTCATTAAAATCATATTATTGGTTGTGCGTCCGCTCAACGTACTGTACACATCCTGATTGGGGTCAAGTGTATTTCGTCGTTGAGATCTTGAAGATCTTGAAAAACGCTTTTTGCGGCCATTGTCTGATATCTTCAAAATTGAATTTTCCGAACGTAACCCTTTTTATTCCATTTACATCCATAAACAATTGTTTTGTCCCGTACTCCTACTACTAAACTATACGAGAATAATCTAACTTCATCTATATTGTTTACTATACAGTCGTAGACGGGACACTTGGACAGTTGAAGTGAAGCAAGAATTATTATTTTATATTAGTCACGGAAAATATTACATCCCTAAATAACTTGAAATAATTCTCTTAATTTTTTGAACTTTGTAATTTTAACTAGCATTAGTATTCTGTTCTAAATGGCATTTAAGTCAATGGCTGCTTATGCCCACGCTTCCCAAACCACTTACCCTGCAGCAGCAAGACTTTACATCTCCTCCTTTCTGACATTGACAAAGCCGTCCCTTTAGCTCAACTCCATTTTTTGCCATTTTCAGTGATCCGAGACATTGATGAACTCCCGAACAAGCATCTATAGATGGCCGGCTGAGAACATGTGTGTTTGTGTGGCTTGCTTATTGTCTGTTTGTGCCGAGGAGGAGTATCGGATCTCAAAAGGGGTTAAAAGATGTGAATGGGAACCTGTTTGGTGGCGACATGTTTCATCCTTTTAAAAGGAACTGCAGTTAATATTATGTAAATATTGTGTTTAGAGCACAGGTTGTTCGTGTCTTATTGACATAAAAAGTATCTCATTTCTGTCGGGGGAAGAGCGGATTAAGCACATGTGAGAAAAGTGAGACGACGAGAGAAGTCTTGGGGTTGAAAAACGCCTTTGACGTGATCCCTTCATGATGAAATTAAAGGAGGTGTCTTCTTCTTCAGAATAATCACACATGAGGATGAAAGGCGATATAATAACAATCTAATCACGCGAGCAAAGAGTTTCTGAGACGGAAATCAGAGTTGACAGTTTGGCATCCGCTCAAGATCGTGTGTGGGGTGAAGAAAAAGGAGACTTGAATTTCCCGCCGAAAACAAATTGGCCGGCAGACAAATCGATTCTTAAGGAGAACCGTTTTCTCAAACTCATTCCACCAGTCGGAGAAAAGTAAATTTATCTCTTCATTTAGAGTTGTAGTACAATAATGGCCCGTCCATCTAATTTGTTCCAGAATGATAAAGTAACGAAGCCAAAAAAGCATGCACGTGCCCAAAGAAAGAAAATAAAGGTATGCTGATGAGCGGATTAAAAATCCACGGAGGAGAAAACCGTTTTCTTTACCGGCATTTTTCTCTGTATTTTCGAGACTCCCTGCTGCGTCCACGCTCTCTCCCTTGTCCGAGTAGAGCATTGTTGCCTTCTTCTTCTTTGTAGAGCATTCTTTTCTTTATGCAGCATTGGGAGTCCCTAAAACCACTACTTAAACATTATATTTGAGGAGATGACCATCGTACAGAAGGGACGTATGCCAAAAATGCCCTTAAAATGTCACCGTATTTTCGGTCTACCCCCTGAGAGGCTAAACAAACGACTTATTTATATGCTCATGTAGACTAGACTTTGCCTACTGCCACCCAAGTGGGCTCCGACTGCTGAGTTATTATTACCATTGTGCACCAGTTTTGAAAGTTGTTTGGCGTTAAATACATGTTCTGGAGACACAAGGAGAAACGGTAGCAGCGTCGTCATTATGATAATAAAAAGAAGAAGAAGAAGCCGTATACGGTAGCTGTTTAGTCATCGTTTTATCCCAAGGGGTCACGAGATCAAAAGAGAAAAATCCCTTCATAATTTATCTTGACTCGTAATAAAACGTGGCGACCGTTGGGGGAGCGGAGAAAACAATGGCGGAAGTCGTCAGGGTTGACATATTATATTAAAACTAGATGCAATATTAATATTTATTAGTATTAACTTACTCATTATTTAGCTCAAATTGCATCCCTGAAATCAGTGGAAGTGAGTTATGGAATAGGGACAAGATAGGAGTAGGACAAAAAAGACTCAGCTTCTGTTTTTGTCATCAAAAACTTCAGCAAGACAATATGTCAGTAGAGAAGGAAGAACTATAAGAGACACTCCAAGGATGGTAATTATGCCAACTAAGAAAAATGATGCAGCCAATGCAAAAAAAAGTTTTTTTCACCCTTCACTTCCTACATGACACAGTCTTTCTAAACATCAGACTCTCAACGTCTAATCGATGTTGAAAATAGTGAGATTGCCAACATGATGATGATGATGATGATGATGTGTATTGTAGCAAAAACGAGTCCAAAGCTGGATCGATAACAGGTGATGCAGCGGTCGGATTAGGGTGGAAACGCCGTGGTGGAAACATTTTTATGGTAATCGAGATGAAGCATGCCGGAGATAAGAGGAAACCTTACAGAGGCAAACATCATATTTAATCAATAACGTCGTTCTCTCCAAACCACTTTTCTTGCCTCCTTTGTTTCCTTAAACTCCCTCCACGTTTTCTTGTTTAAAAGCCTTCTTGCTTTATATACATAATATTATTCCTAGGCGTTTTATTATTATTCAGAGATAGAAGAAGAACATTGCAGATGAAAGAATAAAAAGGCTTTTGCTGAAAAGGAAAGTTGGATCTACGTTTTCGTTCATTGCGCCAAATGCGAAGCAGAAGATGACAAAGTGATTCTAAAGAAGAGTTTCTTCTTCTTCTCAGGTATCGACCAAACACGAGCTTACAACAAAGGAGAAAAAGGCTGCTTTATTCTTTCTTTTTTTTTCTCTGCTGCTGCAGCAGTCGTAAGTCGGATAGACACATAAGATCTGTTTGTTTGCCTTTCCTTCCTACTTTTTGTCTCTTTCTTTGTCACTCTAGTCCCTTCTTGAGAGCTGTTTTATCCGATATTGACGTTGCTCCTGAAAAGGGGAAAGAAATATAGGAAGGAGTAGGATCATCATCCTTTTTATGTTGCAACAAAAAGCATGAGAAGAAATGGGAAGAAGCCGTTTTGTGTCGTCAATACTTTTCCTTCTCCTCTGTATATGGAGGAGAAGAGAAGAGAAGAAAAAAGAAGCTAGCTTGTCATCCGTTGTAAGAGTTCTTCTTCTCACTGCTGCTGCTTTCTATGTCGTGTTAAAGGCCATGCTGCTATTGCTACTGCCTCCGTTAGGAGTGAGAAAATGGAGGAGAAGAAGAAGAAGAACAAGAGAGAGGCTGACTTCATTCACGCCATGGCGAGCTAGGGGAACTGCTGCTGCTGCTATAATGATGATGATGGCTGAGCCAGGTCTTTTGTGTATCTCAGCTTGGCTGAAGAGGAGGGGAGAAAGATAGATTATCCCAGGCAGGCTGTGGAGGTGATGCCCTTTTTGCTACAGAAAGCCTTTTGTTTGCACTCCTACCCGATAACACGTGCTCAGATAAAAAGAGCGAGAGAAGCAGGTCTGAGTAAGCTGAGCCGCGTGAGATGTTCGAACAAACATTGAAAGAGAATCTCTCCTCTACTCTGCACAGGGGACTTGCTTTCTCCCGGCTGTTTAACCCTCTAATTAGATGGCAAAAGCTTTTCCCTTCTCCGCCGACGTAACTGCCACAAAAACGATGTGCAGAGAGGATGTAATCTGGCTAATGGAAACAAAAAGGAGGAGAAGGACGGGCCACTCCCAAAAAGATGACGGTACGAAAAAGGGAAGTATACACAGGAAGAGGAATCTCTCTTGGGGATGATGGCGACTGCACAGCCTCAAGGAAGGAATGTACGTGATGGCATTTGGGCGTGTCCTGGCTCTCTTTTATGGTAGCATTACACACTCTCCTCTAGCTGCAAACGAGAGAGTCTACATTACAGACGGATGTTTCTCTCTCGTTCCAACTACCATCATCAGAAGTTATGATAACTACGCGAAAGCATGAACATTAAAACGAAAAAGGCTGCGTGTGTTATTTCAAAAGTCGCTTTTATTCCCTTGTTTTTTTCCATTATGATAATACTTTGAAGGTTAAAGAATGAAGTGTCACACTTTGATATATTTAAAGCAATTATTTGTCTAAGAATGCGATCTAATAATGATTTAAAAAGGACGGAGTCTTGATTCGATGTTCTACTAACTACTAAAATGACTAGATTCAATTTCACTCGTGAGCTCTGGTTGAGCTTTTGGTAACAATTTTCTGAAAGTTTTCATTGGGTGTTAAATTACTTATATAATAATGTGCTGCATTGATAGTTTATATATTGTTATTAAGATTGTTGTCGTCTTGGATGGCACTTGATATATTTCCACGGTTCTTCACGAGAGTTTAATCTCAAAGAATAGTAAACGTAAAATCTTTCAACTTTGATATGTTGGCGATTTCTTGGTTTAAAGATGCTTTTCGTCATTCACACACTACAACATTTCTTTGGCATCAAAGCATCTTTCAAAACTATAATAATCACTACTAAATAATACTTGAGCATTAATTATTGCATTGCTTCTTGGCTGATGACAGCTTGGCGATGGTATCCATCAGACTCGGCCTCTTCCTAGACGACGCCTTAGCGGCCTCCGCAGCTGCGGCTGAGCTGTCAGCTGCTGTCAGGTCAGCCAGCGCCACCTTGCCACGCAGCTGCATCGTTTGCTGCTGCTGCGCCACATTCTCCTTCTGCGCATGCGCGTCCGCAGCCGCGGCGGCACTCACCACCACGCCCATCTCCTCGTGCTTCTTCGTGTGCCTGATGAGCGACTGCTTCAGCGTGAACCGCTTCTGGCACACCCCGCACGAGAAGGGCTTCTTCTCGCCGCCATTGCTGGTGCTGCCACCGTTGCCAACGTGGCACTGGACGTGGTTTCTGAACACCTGGCTGGAGCTGAAGCTCTCATGACAGAAGAGACAGGAGACCTTCCTGATGGCGTTGGCTGGGGGTGGCTGAGCGCCGTTTCCACTGGCTGAGGCAGCTGCGCGACGCTCCTCTTCACCGACCTTCAGCGCTTTCTCGACAATCCCCCTCTTGTGAAGGAGCTCATATTGGGCACTGTGAGATGCTTCCAGGTGGGCGAGGACCTCTTTGCGCTCATGGAAGGCCTCTTCACACACGTGGCAGATGAGCAGGTTCTTGGCATCGGCCCTCGCTTCAATCTCCCCCTCCCGGCAGCGGTTCTCCTGCTCCTCTTGCTCGTATAAGAAATCCTCATCTGCATTTGCATCGCCGTTCTCCTCCGAAGGGAAAGGCATTTCAAAGTGCTTGGCGTACTGATGTTTACGGAGGTGCTTCTCGGAAGAGAAGTAGGAAGAGGGACACAGCTGACACTTGAAAGGCTTGCCTGCAATACCATTGGCCTTGCCACCGGTATCAGAAGAACCAACAGCACTGGCTGCTGAGTGACCGTGCTTCCTAACCTGATGCCGGTCACAATTTGACTTTGTGGTGAACTCAAGTGGACATGCGACACACTTGAACGGCTTATCACCGGTGTGGGTGAGAATGTGCCTGTTCAGGGAGGACGTCCAGGGGAACTTGCGACCGCAGAACTGGCAAGAGATTTTATGCGGCGCTGCAGAATACGCGCTCTTCTTACGCGGAACTCCAGGCTCACCATCCGAGAACATGGCCGGGTCTTCATCGTCCTCGTCGTCCTCTTCCTCCTCGTCAGCATCATCCGCAGCCTCGGTGTCCATCAGAAACTTCTGGATGGACGGCGGGTTGCAGTTCGTGTTGTCAATGAGCTTATCCACGCTGGCGAGATCAGCGTCGTTGTCCTCCTCCTGCGCCTTGGTATTATTAGTCACGCCATCGTCTATGACCAATCCCTCCTCTTCAGTGTCCTCAGCTCCGTCAGAGTCAATTTCGATGACGTCATCGCCAAGGTTTCTGAACTCTGGTGCTAGTGTGGGCACCGTGGCTGAGTGGCTCTTTCGACTGCCACGTGGCTTGGACGACCAGTGCTGAGGATGTTGCTGCTTGATGTGACGCTCCATGTTCGAGCGGAGGGTGAACCTAGCATTACAATACTCGCAGCCATATGGCCGCTCTGTGCGATAACGACGTTGTTTCTGCTTTCGCATCAGTACGCCGTTCTTAATGACCATTTTGAAGTTGGTCTCGTCATCAGACTGGCTGCCCTTGTCCATGTCAGCGCTGTTATCATTCTCGCTGAAGCCATCAGCATTATAGAAGCCATTGTGATGGTTGCTTCCATTGTCTGAATTGGATACGATCGCCTGAGCTTTGCTGAGATTCTTTAAGGCCTCGGCTGCTGCCTCCTTCTCTTCGGCATCGTCTGAGAGAGCGGCGGCGGCGGCGTTCTTCTGCTGAGCTTGCTGCTGCTGCTTTCTCATCGCCTCCTGAGCGGTGAGAAAGGCCACTGCTGCCGCATCACTTGGTCCAATGGGAGAGTTGAGAGATGAAGAAGGATCAGACGGAGAAGAAGAAGAGGAGGCAAGAAAAGCAGCTGCTGTGGCAGCGTCTACAGGAGGAGCCAAAGGCTGCTGCTGCTGCTTAAGAGCATCTCCCAACGCCGCCATTGAAGCTCCGCCCGCCATGGCTGCGATCGCTGAGGACATGGCCGCCTGAGCGTGCTGCTGCTGCAGCCTCTGCTTCACATCATCGAGGCCAGGAAATGGGATAGAAAGGGGAAAGGGAAAGGGCAGCTGGAAGTTTGGGGGCATGCCGGGAATTTGGGTCCTTGGGGTGGCTGGTGTTGGAATGGTTAAGCCAGGGTTTCCAGCTGCGCCAGGGAACATGAAAGCCATTGCCATGGCCGCTGCAGCATTGTTCTTGAGCAGCTCGGCTGTGGCGGGGTCAAGCCCCGCTGGGATCTGATGTAGCATACCACCTGGTAGAGAATTTGGTGAGAGGATATGCTGAGGCATCTGCGGCTGGTCCATCTTAATGTCTTCTTTCTCTTCCTCTGTCTCTGGTGTTCTTGGTGGTCGGCTGAGATCCAGAGGAGCTTCTTCTCCATTTGAACCATCCT
Source organism: Tisbe holothuriae (assembly GCA_900659605.1). Taxonomy (NCBI): domain Eukaryota; kingdom Metazoa; phylum Arthropoda; class Copepoda; order Harpacticoida; family Tisbidae; genus Tisbe; species Tisbe holothuriae. The sequence goes on along the minus strand of LR137490.1, from coordinate 45,109 downwards.
CAGCAGCTGGGGATGCACGGTTATTCTCTTCCTGATTCTTCTTCATTTGAGACGGGAGAAGTGGACGGAGTTGGCTCAGGGTAGGAACGTTGCTAGTCCTCGGAACCATAGATGGCCCGGCAGCCAGTTCCAGGGACGCCACACTCCTTCCTCGCAGCTCCTCGTAGATGTGCTCAACATCATCATAGTAAGGGTGCTCTTGAATGGCATGCTCCTTGACTTTGTCACTGGTCAGGAAAAGGTTCTTGCAAACCTTGCACCGGAAGTTGCCCTTCTCCTTCTGTGCCTCCAACTGGAGCTTTTGTAGTGGACTCGGCTCCGGGTCTTCATTATCATGGATAACAAGGCAATCCCTAATCTGAACACGGTTGGACTTACCATGTTTGTTCTTGAGATGCCGCTCACAGTTGGCCTTGGTGGTGAAGCCATAGCTACAAAGCTTGCACTCAAATGGCTTTTCACCAGTGTGAGTCCTCATGTGACGGGTCAGCGTGCTCTTGTCATTGCTGTTGTAGTCACATGTGCCAACATTGCACTCGTATGGAGCCTTGGTTAGATGCTCCTTGTTGTGTCCCTTGAGAGCCCTCAGATTGGGATAGACCGCAGGGCAGAGACGGCAAGGGAACTCACCCTTGAGCTTCATCCCTCTGATGAGCGGATCTCCATCATCATGAGTCCCAAGAGAGGCATCAACATTGGAAGATGTCTCAGAGATGAAATCTCCATTGCTGCTCCCATTCATTCCACTGGCGCAGGTCACATTCAGAATGGAGTCGACGTTGGCAAGATCACTTCCCTGACCGGCCTCCTGCCTCCGCCTCGCCTCCTCTTCCACAGCATTCTCAGCAATATCATCATCGTCATCATCGAATGTGACATCAGCGACAATTTCATCTTCCTCATTCTTCTCGGGCGTGGATGTCGCCCTGGCGAATGGATTGACCACAGGCGCAGCTGCGGCGGCGCTCTTGGCTAGCGCGGCCTCAGCCTCACGCTCCATCTCCCTGAGCGCCTTGTTGGACGGAATGGGGTTCTTAGACTTGAGTAATAAGGCACCATTGGCGGTGTTGTTCAGTTGCTGCTGCTGCTGCGGGATGACCAGACTGTCGCAGAGGTTGTTGTTCAGGCTGTTGTTGTTGTTCTTCCTGCCCCTCTGGGTTGGTCTTGCGGTCAGCAGCGCAGTAGCAGTGGCTGTGACAATGGGTTGATGATCCGGTGAGGAGAAGGCACTCAATGGTTTGCCAAGGGCCAGCTCGCCCTGTTGTTGTTGCTGCTGCTGCTGCTGCTGCTGTTGTTGTTGCTCAGCAAATGCTTTCACCAACTGGGGGAACTGGCTGTGTGCAAAGGTGGGGTAGTGCGCTAGACTAGAGAGTGCAAGGGAGGTGCTGGCGGTGCTGGGGGCGGTGGCAACAGGCACCATCGCGTCCGCTGAGGCAGAGGTGGAATGGAACATTTTGTGGAGCTTGAGAGTGTTGTAGTTGGGGACTAGTTGGCCACACTCGTCACAGTTCAAGGGCTCGCCGCTGTGGCTGGCCTGAAGGTGAGACTCAAGGAGATTGTCCGAGAAGAAGGCATCGTTGCAGAGCGGGCATCTTGGCCCGAGGTCAGGTAGCGTTTCACCAATCTCTGTTTCAGACTCAATGATCTTTGTCGTTCCTTTGCCACTCTTACCATTAGGGGATGACGCTGAACCATTTACAGCCGGCAGAGGATTCTTCCTCTTACGACCCCCACGCTTAGCTGTGCTGACTGATCCGCCGGTGGCTTCATTGAAGTCTGCTAGCTCCTTGGCACTGTGAGTCCTCTTGTGTCTGTGCATGTTCCCGTTGGTGGTGAAGGTCTGTCCGCACAGCTCACATGAGAATGGTCGCTCACCAGAGTGCACCAGCATGTGACGGTCAAGTGAGCTGAAGGATGAGAGCATCTTACTGCAAAGGCAGCAGTAGTAGACCTTTGCCTGACCAGTGGGATCCGTTGGATCTGGGAATGGCTTGACCTCATTATGTGCTCTTATATGCTGAGTGAAGTCATTCTGAGTGCTGAGCTCATCCAAACACAGTGGACACTTGTAGTTCTGATCACCATTCCTTGTGACCACAGTTGTTGATGTGATCACTGCAACGGGGATGGCAGGTGGAGGAGATTCGCTGAGACTTAGCTTTTGAGGGGATGCCGCTCCCATTATGGGCAGTGGAGGCTCAGACTCATTGGGTGTGTTTGGATCATCTGGCATGACCACCATGGCGGAAACTGGATGGCTGCTTGGTGGCGATTCATCCTTCTTCATACTGACCACAGTTGAATCTTCAGCCTGAAGGTTAGCCTAAGATATAAGAGTCTTTATATATGAGCTAATACTATAATGGTAAACAATTCCTTGACTGTACCTCATTCTGTTGTTGTTGCGTCACTCTGCTGGTCTTCTGCTGCTTCCTCCTCTTGGCCCCTTGGACTGAGTTTGAGGAGGGCGCTGAGGCAGAAGAACCGTTTGCAACAGGGCTGGTGGAGGTGGAAGGCTCGTCATTGGAGGGTCCCATGGTGGTGACTTGAAATCCCTAATTGAGAGCGAAGCATACTTCGATTAGGGATGAAGTTAGAATGACATCATAGGAAAGGATTTCAAAATAGTGTGAATAGTTGCATACTACGTACATAATGAGAGCGTTAACAAGATAAATGTCGGATTAAGCGTTTAGAGATGACGATTCATAAACTCCTACCTGATTGTTGTATGTGCAATTTCAGTGTTGACGATGCGATCTGACTTTGAACATCCTCCTTAGAAGCCGCGGCAGAACCTGAAGATTGAATGGGAGACAAAAGGGACACGTTTAGATTGGATTCCAATTAGTAAGATGATCTTAAGTGCATCAGATGTTTAAAAGCGGGGATTCACGGGAGATGCATTTTGCAGACACTTGATACATTTATCACCTTAATTGTGTCTCTCCACCACTGCTCTAGAATCCTTCTGTTTAAACAATGGCTTTTCACTCATGGATTCGATTTCAAAGGAGTTTTCTAACCGATTTGAGATGAGTCGCGTCTGCAATGAATGAACTTGCAGAGCAAAGATATCATGCAAACAGCATCTAGCAGCATGAATGTTTCTTTATTCAGCCAACGGAGTTATTTTTAATGCGATAAGAGAAATGTCGTTAGAACAACATGTCAGAGATGGATGCTTTATTAAGTCGACTGAACACAATTCTTCGCTATAATTACTTAATGATCCCGTTTTTGCTTCAATTGATGGCACGAGACGTTGTCTTCTTATTTTTCTCATAGCAATCATCGTGATTCTTTTTAAGAGAGGAAGCGGCAAAAACGCGTTTTTCCCAGGCCCGAATTTGGGGCTTCTTTTCAACCGTAATAATAATCTCAAAAAGGTTTTGTGCATGACGACTCGTGCTATGCCAAAAACTAAATCTGCAGCCGTGAGAAAAGACTTTTGAGAAAATCTAGACCAGAAATGATTGCTTGATGATGATGAGAAATCGGATGTCAAGAGCTCAGGGACGACAGTTTGGAAAGCGTTTTAACGGATTCAGTGGCAGCCCTGGTCAATAAACGGCTTCCCAGTTCATGAAAGCCTTGCGTGCATTTTGAACCGATTCTCACGATTGTTTCTCCTCTCTGTTAATGATGAGCGAGCAATGCTCTTAATTCCGTTGTGAAAACTTCTTCTTTCAAGACTTCTCGGAGCTATACTTATCACACTGTTGGACGAGCCCCCGGAGCCAGAAGTGGTGGAAATAGGGGTTGTAAACGCCATAATTTGAGAGGGATGATTTCGACTTTTGTCTCGTGGCATCGAAGAGAAATCTCACGTCGTAGCACGTGCTATTATTTGTTCCGGAGATGGATCTATTTCAAGCCACACTTTTATTTCCCCCCAACATTGCCTTGGGAGCTCTTTTCCTTTCTCAGGGAAGATCTAATTTTTACCTTTTGTAAAACAATCATCCATCTCTCTGCCAAAGCCCTATTTGACCAAGTCATTGTACAATAATGTAGTATACCGTGATGACTAATTATGCTGCACTGATTATTACATACAGTCAATAATGATCTGGAGTGTTCTCATATGCACCGCGCATGCAATCATTAGCCTTTAGACATCCATGTTTCGACCGCGTGAATCGTGGCTCTGGCACACATCCGCTGCTCCCGTTTCTTCCTGGCGCCCCAGGCTCACTCTACATAGTAGACCATATATTCGGTGGGGTTGAATGAGAACTCCTCATTTTTATTACCCTCCTGCCAACGAAAGAAGAAGAAGATTTTGATGACTTTCAAAAAAGAAGAAGCATAATCTACATGGCGTGAGAATAACTTGACCCAGCTTCAAGTGAAGAGAGAGAGAGAGAGAGAGAGTATGCTTCCGATGAACAACTTTGTATCTCTTCCTCGCACGCGTCAAGGGATTTTCCCCCGGTTTTATGAAAAACCTCTTTTTGTGTGTTTCCCAATGACTGACAGCAGCAGCAGCAGAAGTGAGCGTGTGATACACACAGAGAGAAAAGTATTAATATTTCATCTCGAGTAGAGACTGAGTGTGAAATGAGAGGTTACTAATAATGCTTTCAAAGGAGAACTTTTGCCTCTCCTGTACGTGTGTGAGCAAGATGTGGCTTTAGAAAGAATTCTGAGAACTTTATCGATTAATGTCGTCCTGATGATATTGAGTTTTATGCATTGGGAAGAGCCCAAATTGAGGATAAATGCAACAACCAATTTCAAACTGCGAGGAGGGAGGAAAGTTGCAAGAGCAATACTCGGAACAAAGTTGCCCAATCACGAGGACAAAAGTTTCTTCAAACATCACCATATTTGCGCAATAATAACGCCGTTAAACCATTACTCGACTGCCGCATGCACGTTAATTTGGCCTTCACTCCTCAGTGATGAGAAATGGCCTTGTGCGTATGGAACGACGACGACGACGACTTTGTCGTGCTCTAATGTGCACGTTTCCCCCTCCTATGCAATTGTGGCTATCTATCTATTTGCCAGGGTCCTTTATCATCATCTTGGCTGCGGAGGACTTGACATATTGCCGAAGAAGAAGGAGAAGAAGGAGAATATCGATAAAGAGAAGAGACCCCAAAGAAGAGCTAGCTCAGTCGGTGTAGTTAGTCCATATGCGGTAGATTCCCATCAAGGGGGGCAACAACACAAGGCTTACATTTGCTTTTCGTCCAAGGCAGCCAAAGTGAAACCATGACAACTACCTAGTACCGGAGGAAGGCCCCCATGGCGCTTACACATGGGTACAAGGCGCTCTTTGTGGGTGTGTGTGCATATAACCCAGCCTCAAAAACGTTAGTGTGGATCTCGAATGAAGGGGGGAAGAAAGAAAGAAAGAAAGGCTGCTAAAGGCACATCTATAATTCATGGCGTTTTCCCGAGAAGAGAGAGGAGGAGGAGGAGCGACGGAGGGAACGAATGAGAAAAAAGGAGCGGCAATAATTCTCATTTGTGCTCGCTCTTCAAACTAAATGGTCTTTTATGGGCTTCTCCTTCTTCTTCCTCCAAGTGGAGAGGCTTTCATTTATATACCATGAGCACTCCCTCATTTCGTAATCACTTTAGAAAGAAAGCCTCGCTTATAAGTACGTTAAGTGTATATAATGAACTCGTTAAATGCATGCTGAGAAAAGCCATTTTATATCCTTCCTACCCAACTTTTGTGACCATATTTGATGTCTATTTTTGACGTTCGCGGTCGCTCGAAATATAATTTCTTCTTCTTCCGTCAAAAAGATAATATGAGGCTTTTAATGGCCTTTTTCACTAATCGGTCTTTCTATCCTTCAATAATAAATACCTCTTATTTCTTTCTTTCTCTTATTCCCCATTTTCGATGTGGCTCATTTGGCTGTAATGGGGCCACCGCAAAGGTCCGCCGTCAATTTTTGTTCTTCTCGAGAATCGGTCAAGTGGGCTTCGTTATCAGAGCAATCATGGAGCTGCTTTCTCTTCTTGCATGCAGCTCGTAAAAGGAGAAGGAGAAAATTGTGTTCGTTTACATTAAAAATGAGAGCTAGATCAATTGTCACACAAAGAGCTCATTTGCGGGTAGATTAAAAACAGGGAGAAAGAGACATGAAGAGAAAATTGCTTTCGCCCTGCTGCTGATCTGATCCGACGACGACTCAAAACGAGGCCATATATTGTAATTTAGGGACCCGGATCGCGGTCCTATTAGGATAAAAAGCAATAAATTATGCATGGCGGCTAAAAATGTGTTATTTTCGGGGGCTTATTTGACCATCCGATAAACACGAATTTAGAGCATTAATCTTTTTTCTCTACTAATTGCTTTTTCGACGACCTCGTCTTCATATTTGGACAGACCAAATTAATAAAGCCACGAAAACACATTCTTTTCTGGTTCCCCGGAATTGACCGTGTGCGCCCAAAGATTGAATTTACCTAACGCTCAAACGTACCTTCGGAACACGATGCCGCAAAAGCGCACATATTGCATGTCAACACAGCATGATATTGATTTCTCTCTCTCTCTGCACCCCTCCCTCGATCTACCAGAGTGCGATAATCCGTCCGCACTTGAGATAACAGCCGTAAAAACAAAAGCTTGGATGCTTTTTCTCGTCGGCAATAATGATGATGATGACTATTCGGTGATAACGCACACGCAACCCCAGGTGTGCACAGTGCTATGCCAAGCAGATGTCCGACGTATTGATTTTCTTCAACCTCCAGCATCGTGTGTGTGTAAAAAGGTGTGATTGCGCTTTTGCGTTCTCACATTTAACGGTCAGAGATACGACGGTTTAAATTATTCCGTGCTAGACATTTGTTGTAATTCACACAGACGTTTGTTTGTCTGATTTGCCTCCCTTAACGAGGCAACAATAAATTATGAAGGTGGCAGCAGCGGGAGCTATAGATTGAGTAACGATTTCCATGCAGGAGAAATAATAACAATAGTCGTAACAATCCTAATGACGATATAATGAGCGCATGCAGAAGAGAGAAAACACGGCAAAATCATGCAATAATATCGCGCGAGCGCCCAATTTAATCGCTTCTTATATCAAGGCTTCCTCGTGGTGACTTTGACATTTGAGCGCTCCGGATAATGAGGATTAAAAGTTGCAATAATAATGTCTTGACAGGCCGCAGAAAAAGGGAAATTAGGTTCAAGCGCGTCTTGAATAATACTAATCGAAAGACAGATTGCAATTTGCGAGAAGCTAATTCATGTGAGATTATTAACGCTTGTAAACCTCAAAATGGATTGCTTTATAATTGTCCGATATTGAATTACAAATTCTATTATATTTCACTTACCGAAAATGTTGTTATGTGTGAAGAGTTTAAAGATGCGACTGTTGCACTGTGAGTGATAATCACTATAAACTGGTTTATATACAGTGAAGAGAGTAGAAAGTTAAAATATGGGTATTAATGACAACTACAAAGATGACTAGATACGATTGAAAAATAGCGATGTTGCTTGTTGAAGGCACGTTGTGGAAATGCGACCGGGATCCGAGAAGAGGAGAAGGAGAGAGAGCCTCATCGGACCCCGAACAACCGGGAGAGAGAGCTGCTTTTCCTCTCTCTCTGATGGGATCTCTCTTTCCTCTCCCTCGCTGCTGCTACATTTCCCCCCACCTAGAAAGGCTGCTGCTGCTGTCTCTTTTCCCCATGTATGCTTATTTCACCTGCCGAGAAGTAAGTTCCCCCTCTCCGCTGCCTTATGCTCTCTATCAAGCTAGGATGGCAGCGAAGGCAAAAGAAGAAGAGAAGGAGGCAAGAAAAAGAGTGCGCTGCTGCTGCTGCTGCATTGTAATAATGCTGGGGCTGCCCCACGAGAGAGAGAAAGAGAGAAAGAAAAGGAGGCTGGTTTGCTCTTATCGCTCTTTTCTGGCCAGGTGAAAACGAGCAGCAGCAGGAGGAGAAAGCCGAGAGAAGCTAGCAGAAGCAGCCTTTATTATTTGGTGGGTCTGCGCCCCAAGCCTCCTTCCTTCTCCTCTTTTCTCGGACCTTCGCCGCTGTATGGTTGTCCATTCTTCAGAAACACACAACCAAGGCTCCTTTTTAGATTGATGAGCTCTAGGGAAGAGGAAGAAAAAGAGGGAGAATGGCACACTTTTTCTTCTTCCTCCTCCTCCTCACATGGAGGCTTCATATGGGGCTGCCTCAGCTACTACAGCATGCAGCCAGCGCTCTCCTAAGAGGCTCAGGCAGCGTGTGTAGTATGGGGCTAGGTTTGTTGTCGCTTGGCTTCTTCACATCTCCATGACGATGGGCTTTGTAACTCAGCCCCACTGAAGGGCACATTCACTCAGTCAGAATGGGAAACAGCGAGGAGATGACAATTCCAGATTGGACTTGTTCAGTCGGTTTTGCTGGTCATCACTCTCTGAAGTAGAAGAAGAAGACCCTGAAAGTTCTTGTCCGTCGTTGTTCTGAGAAGAGACAGGAAGAGGGAGGAGAAAACTTTGCTGCTGCTGCTGCCTCTTCTCACTTTCTTCGTTTTTCTGTCCGTCAAAAGTTCCCGCAACAGAAAAAAGAAGACTTTTTTGGTTATTCCCCTTTTTGCAACAAAGGGGTTTGAGAGGAGCATAAAAAGAGCCTTAAAGTTGGCAGCGGGTTTATCAAATATTACTGAAGAGCCCGCAGAAAAATAATAGGAGGCGAAAATTGAGAAACTTTGATGATTTCGTGCTTCTTCTTCTTCTTCTTTTTCGACAGCGGACTTTTCTAAAAACGGCAACTTGTAAAAGCATGATTTGAAATCACGAGATCTTCTTCAGTTTCACTTTTTACATTTCGGACAGCGAGATGGGGCGAGAAAGTTTCTGTCGCTCTCTGCAAATGAAGCACGAAACATTAATCATCAAATTGACAGTGGTAAGCAAAGGGAAGAAGAAGCATAAAAATAATAATAAACATGGCAGGAAGAATGGGAAGGCGGGAGAGACTGAGAGGTGTTTATTTATTCATAAAGTTCTTTTGAGAGGAGCTTTTCTGCCGCCTCCATCTATCACTTTGAGTGTCGCGCTTCAAGAAGGGAAAATGAAAGCCACCTCTTTTCCATGAAATTACGCCTGAAATATAAATGTGTGCACTCAAGGGAGACTATAATATTATCCAGAGAGCGCATGTGAACCACGTCAGATTATAATACTATCTTACATGTTGAGGCGAAAACGCATATTATATTCATGAGAGTAGAAGGAGCGGGGAAGGGGGAGATCTCTTGATATATCTGCAATTGGGCAGCCATAAAAAGGGACAACAAAGGAGTGCATGAGGGAGCCAAATGAGCGCCTCGGAGTCTCTTCAAAGATTCATGCCGTTTTTCATAAAAGGAGAGGCGAAAACAGTTAGCAGGAGAAGAAGAAGAAGGGGAGAAAGGAGGCAAATTAATGGTCTGGCACGGTTGCCAGCGGAAGGAAATGCAAGCGAGGGATTATAAACTTTTCAAAAGGAGAAAGTCGTTTTAAACGCCGCCGCTCTTTTTGCAATTGCGAGATAAACATCTTTATTCGTGCGAGTTTTGTTTCGGCACTAAAATGGCAGCTTAACTGGCGTGTTGTTCACAAGTTTTTGTTCTTCATGAAAAAGAAAAGAGAGCATATCTAATGAAGTTTTGGAGGAGAACATTATTGCGAAATTATAGACCGTCCGATAAACTGATGATTCATATGAAGAAGAAGGGGAAACAAGTTTTTGCGACTTGTTTTCCAACTTTGATGTAGAGGGGTAATTTGAATCATTGGTACCAAACGGTCTAAAGAGGAGATGACAACCTGTTTGTATAATATACTATCCAGTACAGGAATGGATTTATTTGGCTGGGGATGGTAACCAAAGCCTTCTCCTTCTAGGTCCAACCATTCCACTATCAAAGTCTCCTCCACTAATTGGTTCCACCCGCCAGTGCCTAAAAACTTATAATTCCACTTTTTACTCTTATCCATCTCCATTTTGAGAGACACCACTTCCCATGCGACTGTAATAATATCATCGCTGCCCGCAAATTAGAAAGCCAAATTCGCCGTTGCTGCCCACACTTATCGTTTCAACAAAAAGTAGTCATGAAAAGATAAACACCGCTCTACTTCTCCTCCTTTGTTTCGCCGCATTAAAGGGCCCATTAGAGACCCATTTCTCGCTTCTACCTGCATACAGCGGAGACCAGGAATGTGTTTCAATTATCTTTGCCCTGTTGTGTATACAAATGGCCGCAGTCCCTTTTTGAGGTTTTCGGTCTTATCTCGGCTTTCGTGAATATTCCTCTCTTGGGACGACGGCGTCGCCGCGGTCGGCCATTCACCAACGTCGTCGACTCTTAATGTCTTCTTGTCCGATCTCGCCTTCTTCTTCTTCCTCCTCCTTCTCGCGTGTGTAGCGGGTGTTTTCACTCTTTTGTCGCAGCAGCAGCAGCAGCAGCGTGTTCGAGGTCTCTTGAATAATAGATGATGCTGAATCGTCGTCGTCGTCGTCGTTCCATTTAGCGACGACACAAAAACGATGAAAATTGGGAATGCATGTGAGAACAGGAGGATCAAACGAATGACAAAAACGGTGGCACGGAACGCGTTTACGGCTTCAATATGAGGGAGACGTGAACGTACTACGAATTCTTAATGATATAACGTCTGACACGAACACTCCATGGAATTCAAACAAAATAGCACACATTATCTAGAATAGATACAGCCATACATCACTCGTATAATTCCCACCACTCTGAGCATCGCTATTTTCATCTCCCCTCTCTTCTCTCCGCCCCTTTTCTTCCTCTCAAGCACCACGCATGCGCGCAAATTTCTCCTTCTCACACACATGATGATGATGATCACATCATCTCGCATCCTATTCGCTCTTTTCTCCTCCTTTCTTCTCACCAAGGGGTCGTTAAAGACACACACGTACAAGTCTCAGCCGGGACGGTTCAAGATGCGTGCAAGATAAAGGAGGATGTTTTCATCCTTCTCATTGGCGTCTTTCGGGGGGCGGGCGAAGAAGAAGAAGAAGAAAAGACTCGCATCAATTACGAGTACGAAATGTAGGAAGTTCTCAGTCATAGTCGGAGAAAAGGATCTTACAAAACGGAGGAGGAAGGGAACTTGATTGATCTTTGTTATTCTTTTGAGGTTGTGTAGTGTTAAAGAAATGATATATAATGAGGGGAGCAAAGCACGTGTCTCAATTGAGGTATAAAAAAGAAGCATTTTTTCGTCCACCAGCTGACCAATTATTGAGCGGAAGCTTCAAACAGAAGCAGGAAAAAGCTGCCCATTGTGCAAACACAAAACTAATTTGCCGGTCGGAGGAATAATTTGCAAAAAGACCGGCTTCTTTTTATACAAGAGATGCATCTTCGTTTAAAAAGCGAATGCATTCAACAGCGTTAAAAACAAGAGACGCCGCTTCCGAACCTCAGGATTAATAGTTCACGAATGCATTGCTTTTGTTTGCGAGCTTCTCTTTTGAAACACCGTATCATATTTGAGGATGACAAGAGGACAAAATGCGCACTCGATCTTGTTTTTCTACCTCAATGACGGGGCAAAATCCGTATCACGAATAACAACAACAAGAGGAGGAGAACACCCAAATTGTCGACAAGAATAGAGCTTATGAAAAGGAGGCATCCAGGGCTATCATTAACTATTTAGTCCCATCTCACCTCCTCGGTTAATTTCCCGACCGATGATATCTTGAAAGAAATGGCCGCTTTTGACATTAGCCATACCATTATAATCCCCGCTCGCTCGGTCGCTCAGTCTTCGACATACTTAAACACTCGAGTGTATTGAAGAAGCTATTTCAAGGTGGTCCCTCTCTCATAGAGCTGCTACTGCTGCCTGCTGAGTCGACCTGAACAGCATCTGGACTTCGAGTGCAAGAAGCTTCTTTTCTTTTTTTGCTGGTCAGATTAGAAGACTTATCGGCAGGAAGCCAATGATTCTTATTTCTTTCTTCTTTTCAAGACTTGTTCTTCTTCTTCTCCGTTCGAATGCACTTTCAATTAGATGTTCGCATGTCGAAAGAAAAAAAGGAACGGAAGAGAAGTCGACCAGCAGCGTGCAGGCTGGTCTGATGCAGAAGAAGAACGAAGAAGCGACCGGACAGGAAATCTCGAAATCAGAATTGATCAGCCGCGAAATGAGCAAACGGCGATACTTCTTCTTCTTCTCCTTCCAAAGCCAAGCTACTTATTTCCTCTTTCTCTATTTAATGCAGCTTGAGGCTCTTTACAGAAAACCGCCTTTGTTTATGAGGCAGAAAGAGAGACAAAAAATCTGCAAGTCAAGGTATCTGCGCAAAGAAGATTTTCTCTTTTTGCCCACATACTCTTAATCCGCTGCTGCAGGAGAAGGTTTTCTTCGTCTCTCTGATAAATTGTCATTATTATATTATTATATATCTGAAGTAGTAGCAGCACCAGTGAGATTAATGATTGCAAAATTACATTCATTCCTAATGACACAACAACTTTTTCCTTCTTCTTCTCCATCCGCCGATCCTCCTTCCCCTTTTCTCCTTCTTCTTCAAATGGCGGCGGACAAATAATAATCGCACACAGAGACGACGATTCAAACAAAGAAAAGAGTCATCATCATCATTTTATTATTATTATTTCTCTTCCTTCCTTTTACCGCCGCCGCGGCTATAATTTTACTTTTTTATATCACGCTCGCTACGACTGCTGCAAAAAGAGAGAGAAAAGAATTAAAGGTGCTCTGGTTTGGATTAAAAGTTTTTAAAGCACTGAACGCCATTACGCACGCAAAAAGAAGGAGGAAGAGAAGAGTAATGTCTGTCGGGGTATTGAGGGGAAAACAAGGCTTTTATCAGGTGTTCTACTCTATCTCTGTTTTGATAGGCATATTTTAAGCTTCATTGACAATTATGTTAATAAAAAGTGGAGGCATAAAGCCATGGAGTAAAGGCCTTCAACTCCTGTGTGGGTGTTCTAAGCCCTGCTGCTAACTTAATATTTTCAGACAGAAGTCACAAAAAGATCTTCTTCTTCTTCTTCTTCTCTGCAGCATAATGATATAAACGACGTTCTTCTCGAGAGTCTCTCTTGCGGTTTCATCTCTTACTTCTCTAAATAAACGACGAAACAATCTGCGGTTTCAGCCGATAAAATAATGACGATGCTTTTGGCGATTTAAGTGACTGCATCAACATGGTGTAAATATTCACACGTCCAACAAAAGTTTTATTCGAAAACTAACATGATCTATCTTGTCCGTGTAATTACAATTTCTGGATTCAAATCCATCTTTCACACTTGCCGATTTTTACCATTCATTTTATTACTAACAAGAAACATCCATCATTTTCAAAAGTTCTCTCTGCGCAACTTTTACATACACAAAAACTGGATCATTTTTGATAACGGCATTTGCTTACGACCAAAGTGTGCGCAGCCAAGTGAGTCGTCAACTTTGCGGTCTCCTTTAATGCCCTTAATACGGAATGTGTTTAGACGCCCTTATCATGTTTATAAAAGTGCATATGTTCTGCACTGAGCGTGTTTAAAACAGTCCTCAGATCTCTAAACTAAGAGACACGGTCGATTATAAACCGGTGGTCGCGCTGCCAAAAGCCAAAAAGCCGCCGTTTCTGGCACGAGCGACAAGCTCAGCTGATGAATATTTCAAGAGAGAAGAAAGCAACAAATAGGAACAAAATGCAAAACATGATTCCACCTTTTTCCTCTTTTGTGTGACAAGGCAATTACGATATTTTTCCGAGCTTGTGTGCGCAGGGGTCTATTTAAGAAGGAAGTAATAGAAAAAGCGGTCGATATATTTTCTAAAACAGGGTCAGCAGCCGCAGCAATAGGTCATCACAGCGAGACTGTTCTTTCAATAGCGAACAAGGTGTTGCACCGTTTTCTCCTTCTCCTCAAATTTCTCTTCCTCATCTTTTGTTCCCTCGTTCTTCGTTCCCCATCTGCCTGCTTTGGTCATTTTCTCCGCAAAGGTGAGTTTCCGTTTTCCACGTGAAAGTTGCTTTTGACATCGTGATGATCGAGAGAGAGGATCGCTTTTTTCACACTTTGATACCCCACATGATGATAGCAGAGGGGAAAAAGTCATCCAGGGTAACAACCATACATCCCCAAGACAGCAGAGGTTACTTATCAAAGGAAAGAAAAAGGATCTGTTTTCAATCCATATTTTGTCACGGTTCTTCTTGCCAGAACTCTGTCAGAAGCTGCCTTGATTGCGAGATAGATGCAAAATGTGTCAATTGCTTCTGTAGGTTGTTTAAACAACCGCCCATGGCTTTTAAACTTTGGATGGCATTCATTGATGGATCTGCTTTTATGACCTCGAGAAGAAGGCAAACAAAACAAGAAGGGCGTCTTCTTCGTCGCCATCTTGTGAAGGTGCGAAAAGTGAGATAACACCTTGTTTATAAGACATGACAAAAGACGACGACGACGTGGGATGATGATGTCGTGAATGGGATTTTGACATCATCATTAATACGTCGTCGTCGTCGTCTTCTTTTATTACACACATTCATGTTTCGGACTTCTTTTAGGAGTCAACCAGCCGTGGACGGTCTTGTTTTATACACACACATATGAGAAGAGAAGAGAGGTTGTTATAAAAAGAATTCATCCGACACACAGCGAGAAGCTGAATGCTAATAACACTTGTAGAAGAAAATATTGAATTCGGACGTGCTGCGTTTTTATCAGTGGGATTCAGTGGACATGAACATTCGAATACTCGATATTTAATGGTTTCCCTGCAAGAAACTTTACTAGCCATGATCAATGTTCTGCACTTGCAACACACATTTGAAAGAATTAAAGCTATATATACGAGATCATTCGTTAATCACATGCTGCTTGTCGTCTCAAAGGGAAGGAATAAATTATTGAGACGTGTAATTACACCTCGTATCAAAAAGTGGAAGATTACCCCAGTCATATAAACAGCTGCATCGAGCACAGAAACACACGTAGAACGACAGCAAACAAAGACTAAGACAACAACAACCAACAAGATGATGATGAAGAAGAAGAAAGTCGTAATTTGGCTTTATTATGATTATGATTATTCTCCAGCTCGTTCTTGAGAAATGAATTATTCTCGTTGAATCAACATCAGCGACGAAGTTTTCTCTTTTCTTTCTCATTCTCCTCCGCCCTTTTCAGCTTTAATCATTAGGCTTTTGTAACATTCAGGCTCTATTTAGCATACAAACTGTATTGTGTGTATTAGAAAAACTGGAACGTATGCTTTGATGTGCCAATAGAGAAATGAGAAGAAGAATGAGGAGGCGGAGGCCCTGCCCAAAACGAAGCAAAAACGCCAGTGGACTTGCCTCTTGAGTAAACATGGGACTTTCAGGGTTGCCATTGTGTTTGTGCATAATTGCTGTTAAAATGCTGGCACCCCTACTTCTACAGAAGCCACTCCATGCAAATGAGTTGAGAAGGACTGACGTCAACTTTTTGGTCGTTCACAAACCAACTGGAATTGTGTTTTGAACAGTTTTTCCTCTTCGATGCTTTTGTTTGTTTAAGAAGAAGATACAAGATGGGGAATGTACCATAATGCACACCTTGTGCTACAAATGCCTTTATGTGTTTAGGCAGCTTTTTGCTGCTTGAGATGAAGTTTACTTTTCCACTTTGGGAGGCAAAAGATGAATATATTTTTCTTGGTTATGACATCACTGTTTTCAACATGTTTAAATATCTCTTCAGGAGAATCGTCAAATGTGTTTTTCGGAGATATTGATAATATTTTATACGACGGCTCTTTACGGTGTTAAAAATTATCTCGGAATTCCTAACAGAGAATATTTTGCATGTGTGAAATTGGGATGAGTGCAGAATCGGTTTTCAAGAGAATAATATTTTGTATCGAGTTATGATCGTGTTATTTAAAAGGATAAAATGCATGGGGATGAACTTAACGTGACTTGCGAATATTTAAATATCAATTATGTCCTATCTACGAATAAAAGGAAATGAACATGTAATTTTACAGACATGGTTAAACAATATGAGCAGCTTAAATGTAAATTGAAATATATATTCCACCCACCCTAGATTGTAATAAGGTATGCATTTCCCAAAATGTCCAAATAATCTGGCAACCATCCAAATCCCAATTCCGAAATTCGATCATAAACACATCAGCCAAACCAACTTTCTGCCTTCGAGACAAAACGGAGAAGCAAGGAGAGCGTGTAAAACGACGAGAAAAATGCGTTGCTGTTTCCCCTCAAAATCAATTCGGCATTTCACCGTTCCGCTTGAATATGGAACCTGATTCAATTTTCTCGTTTTACAGCCCGTAGCGATTTTTCGGTACTTTAAGAGCTCTTTTCTCTTCATGTGAGAAGAAAAAACGTAAATAAAAGGGGGAGAAAACCTCTTTATTTAAATACAATGTGTCCATAAAGAGGGTGGGATCCCGCTTTTCTGAAAGGAACATTTGAAGAAACATCCGTTTTTATCTTGGCTGTGAGAAAATATTTGTATTCATCTTCAATATCATTTCAATTGGCATGATAAATACGAAGCCGTATTTTGGCCTATAATTTCCTACATCCGAGGCTGAAAGAAGAAGAAGACGAAGAAGTGAATGCTAAGAACTGTTCAAATTGAGATTATTGAAGGTTCGGTTCCGAGAGAGTGACCATGGCAGCATACATTCGAGAAGAAGAAGAAGAGTCAAGCTTGATCCATTGTATGCAAGACGAAACAAAACACGATTAAACTTGTCTCATTTCGCATCTAAAACGACGAGAGGCCGACTCTTGTTTAAAAATTCCAATCACGGTCTAATCGAATTCTTTTACTTACCGCATCATCATCTGAGTTTGTTTCTAATAAAGGCTATCTTGGGTCCGAATCAACGGGATGATGTTACTCCAGCTCTGGCTGTCGGCTCCTAAATGAGCATCAATCAATCGTCATAAAAAGAAGAAGAAGAAGCCGCATTTTATATTCCTCCATTTTTTGCCACAATGCGAGTTCTTCAGATGTTTTGGTGACCACACACATGGCCAAAGAATGGAAGAGAGAAGAAGAGTTCAAATGCTCAATCCGTGTGTGGGAAGTAGTAGAAACAATATTAGCTGCCATCAAGGTTCAATTTAACCCTTTAAAGCTTTGAAATTGCAGTCTCCGTTTCAATGGACATTCTTCCCCAGCAATACTTATCACGAGCAGCGACAGGTCAGATCAGTCCCCATCGTTCATTTTCCGTAATAACTCTTGAGATGGACATCAAATTGAATCTTGTTAAGAAGCCCTTCCAGAGCATACTTTTGCATTCCAATGCTGTTAAGGCTCTCTCTCCCCCACTTGATGCAGCGTGTTTGCTGATCCAACCTGGAGATATCCTCTCTCTCTCTCTCTCTCTCTCTCCATTGATGCCATCAACACAAACTAACAAGGTTGATGATGACAATTGGGAGAAGAAGAAAACACTTAAACTCTGACTTCGTTAGTTGGTGGTCCCTCCTCGAAACCCTTTGGTCGAACTCACAAACCCAATAAACAGAACGAACAAGGCTTTGTCATTAGTCGCAGCAGCTGCCTCAGAATACTGATAAATATACTAATGGAGCATCAATCGAATTAGAAATGAAAAGGTCGACGACAACGCTTTTTGTCTCACAACTTTGGAATGCCGTTTCATTAAAAATAGAAGCCGGAATTTTGTGGGATAACTAACAAAAAGCCACCAAGTGGAAAGAAGGGGAGTAAATAAGTCACGTATACTTTTGTCATTTAACACACATTAGAACATCTGTCGGTCAAATATTTGTCATAAAGAGGGAGTGGAGAAGAGAGAAATACTTTCCAAAAGAACACAACTCATCTCGTATTGGTCGCAGAGAGTTTATCTCCATATTTTGCGCACACAATGCTCCCGTTATATTTGCTTTCTTGTAATCAATCACGTCTTCTTTAACATTGCGGCGGCGAGAAGAAGGAAAGAACGAAAGTCTCTTAATAATAATTCACTGGACGCCGGTCTAAAACCCGGTGATGCATGTATTCGAGACAGGTTTAGATTTCACGCCATCTGGACTCGAAATGAAGTCTCAGCATCAGAGCACAAATTCCTGTGTATTCATCATCTTCTAACGGTACGGCACCTTTTTTCCAAATTGTACTCGATGATGTCGTTTTATGAGTGATCAGAGGGCCTCCCTCGGAGCTGCAGCAGCAGCCGCTGCACTTTGATGGATGGCGGGGGTAATTAGAAGAGAGGAGAAAATCCTGTGGAGTCCCTTTCCGGCCAGAAGGGATCACACCAGGGCTGCCAGAGTGGCAACTAATGACCGGGTTAATTAGGGATGATGGCCATTAATATTGCCCCAATTTCCAAGACAGAGTGTCGTTCCTACTTTGATATTCCATAGAAGATAAATCACGAGGCACTCACTCTCCTCGAACAAATTGCCGACTTTGTTTGATATCGAGGCGCTTTTTCCCAAGGTGAAAAAATGGCTTCCTTTTCCTTCCTTAATCATCATCATCATAATAATAATAACAATAATAATAATGATGGTTCTTTCTATACGCAAAAGAATACACAAGGAGTGCCCTTTAAATGGGATGTGCGAGTCAGAAAGCAATCAGTCAGTCCAAGGATTCTCGGAGGAGGAGGGTAATTAAAGACACTGTGGGAGCGTCCGAATTAAACGTTGGCAAATTAGTCCATATGTCTGCATAATGTACATTTATGCGTAGCAGACAGCAATGAATTTGCCAGCAGCAGCAGCCTAATTATCAGATCAGAGGCCTCGCTAAATTGCGCGTACGTATCAAAGTCATAAAACTTTCATGCCTATTAAAATTCATGGCCGCTTTATTATTATTATTTCCATTACAATTCTTCTTGATGCGTGAAGCGAAGATTTGTGTGTTGTGCACTTTGTGTGTCTTTGCCATTAGTCTACATTTCCCTTCCTGCCTGCCCTGGATTATTAAGGTGAGTGTGTGTGCATGTTTAAAAGTCGCGCAGGATGTGATGCTAATTGAAGGAAATCATACGGCTTCCGAAGCTGAGGCTGTGATTAATGTTCAAGCTTTGTCAAAAAAGATGATGCAGAGCTTGAAGAGAAAATTGGCGTAATTTGGACGACAAAATTAATTTATTTTCGTGCGATATGGATGGCGGATCTCGCGAGCTACTACAATTGGACACACACAATAATAACATTTTTAAAAGGCACCGCGAGGAGCAAAAACACAGAGCGAGAAATAAGAGGTTTAATTAATCATTTCGCAGTCGCAGTCTCGCCTTTCTTGTGGTAAATATGGTGCCGTTAACAAAAGGAATTTCGAGAGTTAAGTAACAATATTATCTGGATGCCAAAGAAAAGTCGGTTTACCCCAAATGACCAAACCAGATCTTTTTGTCTTGGAACATCTCAACTGGGACGAAGAACGAAGAACGAAGCAGTCAGATTTATATTCTTCCCAGCGTGTCGGCGCGTGAGGAGGAGCCTGCCAATGGACCAAACGAAGGTAATAATTAAGCAAAATCTTTGGCTTTGACATGCAAGTGATTGAGCGAGCTCGAGTTCCCTGGGTCAAGCAAACATCTAATGATCTCCTCTTCGGATCTTAAAGCACAGCAGGGTTCTGAGTCCTGACCGCACATACAGACTAACCTCCCTTGCATTGATTGCATTTGAATAGCACTGTTGCATCCATCTAGGAACAAGTCCTGTGGCCAAAGCTCCATTTTGCGGCATTTTTGTGCCTGAAACAAAACACAAAAACGTCTGTCTGCTTGCAAGCAAGGCAAAGCAAGTCATTAAACCCATTGGGAGTTAAAAGAAGAGAAAAGGGTCTTCTAGCAAAACGGTAACGTCTTTGGCCGTACCATAAATCGGGAAAAGAGAATCGCCGCGCGGCCAGAAATAAGGTTATGACCAGACTGGAGCATCTGACGTTACACCACTACTGCTGCTGCTGCTGCTGGAGAAATTTTCCTTGCAGGAGGCATCTTAACTCTTTTAAGAGTTTCTCCAGTCCCTCCTCCGAATCCTCCTCTTTTGTTTCGCCTCTGACGGTCAGGAGGAAACATCCCTTCTGAAGAAGAAGCAAAATAATGAAGGGGTTAATTACAGACGACTCCTAAGAAGGTAAAAAAAGCTGCTTACCTAATTTCTTCCGTGACAAAAGTAGAGTCTTGTGAAATTAGAGCCAGCGTCTGGTTTGAGTGCATCATCACTTTAAACCGCACTGAAGCAATTTTACATGATTACGGAACGCCGTCTGCTCCAGATATTGTGACAGAAAGAAAGTGATGTGAAGATTCTCTCACATGTGTGCATCGTAATAACTTATTTTTCGCGCCACTCTTCATGTCCAGAAATAAGTGATCTCTCCTCATACATCTGTCCGCGTTTAAAAATAGTCTTGATTAGAATCTTGACATGATTTCTTCAAGGAGGAAAATGCAGCAGGCGCGAAAATAAAAGAGACGTTTTTTTTCTCCCACATTTAAACTCCGTTGATGATGCATGCTAATAATGCCTTAAATTGCACTCCCATCTGCCTCTCTTTGCCACTAATGAAGCAATATCATTTACTTTTAATGGACCATAATCATCATAAACGCTAATGAAAGAAGAAATGATGCGATTTCGAAACCTCTTTTCCCGGGTGGGATTACGTTTCTCCTCCTCCTCTCTCAGCTCCGTCTGGCGGGGAAATGTTGTTATTAACGGAAGGAATCGCTCACGAGCTTCACGACAGCAGATAATCGACTCCACTCAGCATGAAACTCCAATCATATTTTATCGTGAACACAATGTCGCTGCTTTCGGTCCAGATCCATCTGAAAACATTGACACGTTGTTTTGACCCCTAGTGAGATCATTCTCCTTGTTCAAAATAGATGCAGCCGGGAAAAAGTTGGCTGTTCAACTAGGATGCTTTTTTTTACTTTTCACACATTAGCATGACCTCACTTGACCCCTGAAACAAGGTTACCCTATTATTCCTCCCTCTTTTCGCGGTTTCTAATCATCCTCCTCCTCATCTTAATTCCGGCAACTCCCTTTTCCACACTCCGCTGGTGGCGTTTTGTCAGGTGGTCTTGAATATTTAATGTGCACACACACACTTCCTACTTCTCCCCATCCACTGCTGCAGTGTGTACGAGGGGCCATCTGGACTACTTGCAGGTAACGCCTTTTCAGTTTCCCTTTAAAAATATTGTTATTCCCCATACCTGCCTCTCTGCCAGTCACATCAAATAACAATTATTTCATCGATTTTCCATCATCATCATCATAAAGAAAATGACGACGCCGACGATGAAGGTGGCGGACGACGACGACGTGTGCCACTCAAAAGAAAGAGAGAAAGAAAGATGCATGGACTGCTGGAACCTCATTAAGGAACAATAACCAAAACGAATAACAAGCATCCAATTAAGAAAGGCATGTTTTGCACCAGATGTCTGTAACCCGATGGTTTAAGGACTGTATTGTGTCATAAAAAAGGAACTTCTTCTGCGGCAGATAATGATGAAAGCACACTCGAGATTGATTAACGTAGATGTTGCCTGATGACTGCTTGCAATATTAACAACGATCCCTTCTGACGACGACAAAGTCACTGCGGCACCATAAAGAAGAGTCCATTACGTGCGAGCGACGATGTCAACGGGAAATAATGGTAAAAAGGAGCTTTCTACGGTTGTGTGTCCGACTCCTGTGCTGTGTTTTTGCAAGTCAGGAATTTTTACGATGCCTCATTTCTAGCTGCTCTCTTGTGTTCCCGCCTCCTCCTCCTCTTCCCGTCCACGGCCCTTTTTACGAGATTTTCTCTCATCGGACCAGCTTTTTTCGCCATCCTGCACGCAAAGCCCTTTCCTTCCCTCTGTACAGCATGTACGATATAATACTCTTTTTCTGGAATCTGGAGTTTGTCTAGAATCCAGGGAGAAGAAGAAGTGTATTGACAACGACGACAAGGGACAAAAAAGAGGCGACGACGGCGAACGAGTTTATAAAACTCTGGAGACGGGCAATCAACTTCTTCTAACTGCTCTGAACGGAGGAGGAAATTGAATGGCTGGAGGAGAAAAGCCTTCAGATTGGACTGAGCTGAGTTTGCTCCTCGATCCTCCAGGGACAACAAGCACACGCACACGCAATGTCGAAAATTAAAGGCTGGGAAACAAAGGCCATCACTAGATGAACGAAGAGGAAGGAAGAAGAAGCCTTTGCCTCCAGAGTAGTAGTAGTAGTAGCACATACACGGCTGCTATACACTCTCCGTCCGGGTAACCTGAGAAAGGTAATCTTGTTTTTATACGGCGTCCGAGGAAACATCAACTCATGGCAAGCTCCTTTGAGGAGTAATTATGGGACGCAGTATTTTTAAAGATGTAACACACTTTATACAAATTCTAATATTGCATTATTTGAATTTGTAATACTGTTGCAAGCTAGAGATTTCTAAAGAGGATCATTTCACACCTTGCTACCTAAATCGTCTTCCTCCCAGAGAATTAGCAGAATTCTTTTGACAATGCATAGCGGAAATGAATAGCCTGTGCTCTCAACACCTTGTTCCCATTTGAATACACCATTTGCAAACCCTATTCTTAGATCCTCCCTCTTTTTAGGTGTTGGAAATCCTCTCCGGAATTCCAGCCAAGACATCTTTTATGTGCACCACAAAATATATTCCTTGCATGTAAAGGAGCTGAGATTAGCATCACTCTCAAAGACACGCTCCAAATTATATTTCCAAGCACGTGGACAAAGTTTTATCAGATGATTCTTTTGAACTGATGCATACACACATCATCATCATCATGAAAGTCCAGTTTAGCAGCTGCCATGAGGCATTTAGTGGCCCACTTTTTCCATTTCAATTCCAAGATAAAATGTGTCGTCTTCTAATAATAAAATCCCGCGCTTGATAGTATATTAGCTCCGAAGACGGGTTTGGACAGATGGTGGATGTGCGCAAGAAGAAAGAAATGGTTAAACGAGATCAATGGGTATCAATTGGACTTCTTGGAGTGCTTGAGTTAAGGAAAACGGTGACGGACATCCGGAGTTAAGCTTAATTGACATTGAGCGCAGAGTTACATCTTATGATGACCTATAAAAGGTTAGCTCTAATTGATATTTCCCCATAACTTATACCAGCTAGCCCTATATTATGTACATGTAGCAATAAAAAGATAAAACTACAGAGTAAAAGTACCGTAGTAAGATATATAAATATTAACTCTATTCATAAATGTATAGCATAAAAACTTAATATTTATTATCTGTACATGTAGTATTTGAGAGGTTGCCAAACATGATAATAATTAAAACTGACTCCTGACTCATGAAATTTAACGAAAGATACTGAGTTTAACAATGAACATCTCTACTTAGACTCAGCATCACTCAGGTGTCCCAGGCAAACGTCAAAATCAAATCATAACAAACAACAATTACAAACAATATTGCAATGAAAGTCATCATCCCCATGCCGTTCAACTCCTTGGTGTTCTTCCTGTTGGCCTTCTTGGCTTCCTTCTTCTTCTTCTTCTTCTTCCCCACTCTGTCCTCCGCCTCCGACTCCCGCCACGCCCCTCATCTCAAACTCCATGCGGCGCCGACATCTGATCATCATCATCATCGGTGGAAACGGTCTCTGCCGGGGATTATCCAATGCTCGGGAATCGATTGCTTATTCCAAGTCCTCGCCTTCACCACATACCGGTAAATTAATTGACAGATCGTTTGACATAATCCATCCAACTCGTTCTTAATTCCAGTTTCCCAATCCCCGTGATCGACACGTTCGACCAGCTGACTGGGCGGCACAGCGCCAGAGACGAGCTGGAGCAGGAGCTGCTCGAAGCGGAGTTGGAGGCTGCCAGACTGGCGCACAGGGCAGAGCTGAGGGCCATGCAGGTCGCCGCCAGGCTGGACAGACGCCGGGCCAAGGAAATGCTGGCTCAGATGATGGAACTGAAGAAAGAGATTAAACGAAATTAGGACCATTATTCCGTTCCAAGGCTTAATTTTAGTAGATCTTGAATTTCTCCCAACGGTTTCTTTCTTTTAATTTCTGTTCCCATCTCCCACCTGCATCAGACCCACTGTGAATGGAGAACGGCCATGTGATGACTGAGCATCAAGATCCTTTCATCGTGTCTTGAACGTGGAACGAAACACTCCTCAAAGGACATAATGGATAATAAAGCGCGAACGTTCGTCGTTGACAGAAAACGACGGTTGGAAGGAACACGAGCGAAGAAGAAGAAGAAAAAGGATCTGCAAATGAATATATTTTGGGTGAGTTGATGATGATAATGGCACAAGACGTTGGCTGTCGCCCAATTCCGTTGACAATGAGGTCGCCCGTTGCAAGGCGGATGTCCGCAGGATAGAATAAGCTGCAGCAGCATGCGCCAAAGAGGGCTTAAGTACACACATTTGTGTGCAAAAGGGGAAAGAAGAATATGTCTCCAAGGCATGAGGGACATTTCGGACTGCAAATGCAGGTAAAGTGCTGCGAGCGGTTCGGCGATAAAAGGGGTTTTCTGTGACTTATGCAAATGAATATCATTAGTTGGGTGCCGTCCACCTGACGGCGTTTGTTTGAAATTTGGGCTTTTAGGAAGCGAGTCTATTTGAGAAT
>LR137490.1:0-20342 GCA_900659605.1 Tisbe holothuriae | reverse complement strand
ATTATTGGGTATAAGAAATATGAATGTGACTTTGACCAGTGGGTGAGCCTATGTAGAAGGATATGTAGAAGTAAATGTGTTTATATATATTTTCCCACTTTTTCCAAACTTTTTTACTTCATTTGTTGCCTTTTAACGGCCAGAGGTTAAGAGTTATTGCCACTCAGAATATTACATCTTACAAATAACACCCTGTATTTAATGACGATAAACACTTGCTTTCATCATGCTATGATTAGGACATTAACATTTCTAGCTCACGGAATAACATTGGATTTGCTATGACTGTACTTATTTTTTATTATCACATATGATAATTTTTAATTATAAGGTTAGGCTTAATTAACTGACAATATACACATATGCCAAATATCTTTTCTGACAATTTTGAAGAGTAACATCCTATGTTTGTTATTGGGAGCCCCAATACTCACTACTCACTACTGTATACAAAGATGATTAAATATATTTAACCTTCCTGGTATGGCTATTATGTTAATAACTACCAGAGAATGATAAGTGATGTTGCATTGTTATGCAAATGATTATCGTCGACTTGCCAATATGTCCAATCAGGATGGTTAAAGTTTATAATTTATTCGTTTTCTGTTTTTATTTTCTGTTTGCCTTGATCATGATTGAATTCTTAATCCAGCAAGGAAAGAATGGCTTTAACCTGGGTCTTTTACCAAGCAGGGGTAATTTTTTAAGAGTTTAGAGACATTCTTTTTCAAATAATAAGCAACAAGGAGATTATATGACTTGTATCAAGCCTCCTTGATACGCAATATAAAGAGAACATAATAATAGGGTACTGCAGCTATGCTCGTTGAGCACGGTGTACAATAATTATGCCTACCGGGTGTTTTTTTTCAAGTTACCTTTTTAAATTTTTAATAGCTCCTTTCTAGTGCATCATATCAATTTCCTTATGAAGTAAAAAAAGTTTTATTAGGTTTGGAAATTTTATGTCAAGCAATATTTTTAAACAAATTTTAGTAAATGTCCCAAAACTGGCGGATTTTACAAAAGTGTTCCTAGTAAACCATGCCAAAAATGAAAAGTGGCAATTGGTGACAAAGCCAATTTTTACTAAATAAGTTGCCTTAAAATGACTTTAAGGGTCCTATTTTGTCCCAAAAACCTATTCTAAGTCTTAAAAACTTGGAAAAAATACAAATTGTACAAGTTACACAGCCTTCATTTTTTAGCCATTTAGTAAACCACCTAAAATGGGACCAGTTTTGCGCATCAAAATACAGATATAAATATTATGAAATTTTAAAATTTTATTATTGATAATAAAATTTCCAATACTCACAAAACTTTTTGTACTTCACAAAGAAGTTTGTAAAATGCACCAGAAAGGAGCTATTAACAATTCAAAAAGGTAACTTGAAAAAAAACACCCTGTATTCACACAGCTTCAGGAAGAAAAACAGGGGGATTCAGGGGGAGACGAGTTTAGGATAAGAAAGGGTCATTCAACTGAAGAAAGAAGAAATACTACTGCAGAACAAAGGAAGCTAAACAGGGGATTATGGAGGGATGTCAATGTCAAGAAATCAATCTTTGGGTGGTCCACATGGTAAGAACACCTTTTTTGTTCCATTGCCTACAAGGCCATATCTCGCAAGCAGGTCCACCTACTAGAAGAGTTGTCCTAATTTCTTTAGTGCTAATCGTGCTTTTAAATAAAATATACTGCACAAAAACAAATTGAATGAATGTTTGCTGCATAAAATAAATTATATTTTGCTTTCCAAAAGTATTTTGGGTATAAATTTATTCCTCTCTGCGTTCCTTCCTGTAGAAGTTTGTGTCGTGTATGCATCATCATCAATGACACCAGTATTGCTACTTTTGTATTCAATCCGCGATGAGGCTCTAGATCGTCATCAGGAGCTCTCTATTCTGCCACACAAAGGGAAAAGGGTTCAATAATGTGACATAAAGCAGAGCTTTGGACAGACAAATGAACTGAAAGAAAAACTCATCACCAACTCACAGTGACTGTTTTTAACACTGCCAAGGATAGTCACTCGTAATCTTAAATATTCCGTTCTGGTTCTTAAGGAAATTATTGTTTTATATTCTAAAAATGTTAAGGGTGCAATAGTATAACAATGCCAAGCATTTATAGAATGCAAAAAAGATAAAAAGTAGATGATATAACAAATCATTCCCTCAATATCAACTCTTACATCCATGCACAACTTTTTCTATTCTTTCCCAAAAATCAAGTGAGAAGAAGACTTCGTCGTTGCATCATAACCCCGAAGTACATCATCAACATCAGAAGCACATCACCGAAGGCAGCTCGGTTCATATTAAAAATATTTGCTATGCATCCCTCTTTAAATATTTTAGGGCACTAAATATTTCAGTTTCATTGCAATAGCAGGCCATAATTGCAATTTTTCATCATCATGCCGCTGGGGGGGAATCAAACCTGCAACCTCTCGGAGTGCAGGGACGAGCAACTTGCTACCACGGCTACCACATTCCCTTTTGGTTCATATTATTACCGCCTGAGGGTTGGCATTAGCTCCTCCATTCTCCAAAAAAGGCCCCCAAAGGGAAGAAGAAGAGGAGGAAAATCCTTGTGCGCTCCATCTCTCCAAGAAAGTTTCAGTCTTAGACCGGTGTTTGTACCGCGAGCTCATTGTTGTGTTGTGTTCTCGTTTTGCAATCAGGGCGATATAAACAGATATATATGTCAGGTTGCAGGTGGTGTAATGGGAGATAGTCAAGATACCATTTGCAAACGGGAGAGCAATATTGGGGAGAGAAAGAGAGAGAGAAGGAGAAATGACCTTGCTTTATTTGTTGTGGACAGTTAGACTTTGGGTGTACTACCCTACAAAATGTGCATAATTGTTTGAAGTATCTAAATTTCCAAAAGTAAAAGCATCGACGACGCAACAAAGTGTCATTTTTATCTATATAATGCTAGCTTTATACTCTAACCCCAAAAATCTGTGTTTGGTTGGGCAACCTCTTGTATATTAGGCTACTCCTGGAAGTGAAGAAAAAAGTTTGGTCTTGTGTGAGTGTCAAAGGTGGAAACATGAAGAGAGAGGCTGAGGACCCAAAGGGGTTAGAAGAGGTGGAGTAGGCATAAATACCCGACAAGAAGAGAGAGGAAACAGTAACATAATTATTGGTGATTTCTCTCAAAGTCATGACAAGTTTGTGCAGAAAAGAAATAAGACACTAGTAATATGTATATCAATTATAATCGTAGTCTGGTCGGGTATGTCAAAGGACTCCTTTTCTGACCTTAAAACATGTCACAAAGAGTGATGTCGCCTAAACCGCTTCATAAATAATTCAAAGACTTTTCAACCTTGTTTTTGAAGTGTAAGAGTCTTAGTGTGGAATCAGACAATCATGCCTTGTGAAAACAATATTATGATATATTAAGCAGTGCAATTTCCCTGTATAAAATTAATAGTATGTGCAAAAACGAGGAATGTGAATATGACCACAGAACAGAAAATTGATTCCCCAACATGAGAATATACTAACTTACTTAATCAATACTGAAGAATACTGTTCAAAATGAAGCAACAACTTTTTAAACTCCTCAATGCTAGACGCTTCATCAAAACCCTGTTCATCGTGTCCACCGCCCTCTGCTGCTACCTCTACCTACCCCAACGGGACGCATCACGACAACTCACCCGGGCAACAACATTCGCATCACCCTCCAGTCCCAGTTTACGGTACAAAAACACATCCCAGAACCTTTTCCAGAAATAGTATTTAGCATGATTATTAGTAATTTACAGCTAAAATACAAGTATTGATTGATTAATCAGATAGTTACCTATTCAATAATTACATTAAAGTGTCTAAATACATTCTTAATACGGAGTTATGACATGTTCCACATTAGTGATAACTTCTTGGAATGTGTTTTAATATGGCACTGTTGCAGCAATGCCCCGGTTGAGGGGTCTATAAATGGGACCGCGGTTCCGTTCTTTGGCATTGACCCGAAGCTGGGTCAGTGGGATGCCAGTCGGACGTTCAAGCTGTTTCCCAATGTTGTGGTGGGCGAGGAGTTTGAGGCGTTGGCTGAGGAGTACGGGGTGACGCTGGCCACTCAGGTGAATACATTGACCTAAATAACTCCTTTCATGAAGGCGTCGCTACTCACTATTGAAGTAAAAATTCAATCGATTATTGGATTCCAGAGCTAAATTTAGCTCCTTTGTACAAGAAAAGTGGATTTGCCAAAAAGCCTTTAACCTTGTTTCTGAAGTACTTCAATATCGCAAACGTGTACCATACTTGGACATTATTGTAAAAAATATTCATATCTATGTAATTTAATTTTTTTTATACATATCAGTGACCTAGTACAAATAATTAGTCAATATAAGGGTGTTATGTAGGGAGAAAAGGGCTTAAAGAGGCCAAGGCGGCTAAATTAACAGTACTGTTCGTCCACTGGTGAAAGCCAGGACATATCTAAATTGTATAATTCATATTAACTTCAGGCCTCCCTCGACCGCCTCCACTGGCTCCCATTCGTCACCCGCACCTGGACCGGCCCCGTCTCGCTCGCCCTCTTCG
Organism: Tisbe holothuriae; assembly: GCA_900659605.1. Taxonomy (NCBI): domain Eukaryota; kingdom Metazoa; phylum Arthropoda; class Copepoda; order Harpacticoida; family Tisbidae; genus Tisbe; species Tisbe holothuriae. The sequence continues at coordinate 15,758 of LR137490.1, read as the reverse complement.
TCCCCGGCGTGGAGTGGGACGTGGCCCGCGAGTACGTCCGCTTCCTCCGCACCTGCTACGCCGACGTGCGCCGCCAAGTAGCATTCCACCTCGTGGTCCCCGCGGACAAACCGCCAAAGAGGCTCAAGGTGGATCTGGAGAAGGAGCTCCCGTTGAACGGGTGGAAGCACGTTTGCAAGAATGCGACGAATATTCTCACGGCAATGTTTGATATGTCAGGGTGAGTTGGCGTTTTTACGTTTAAGCGGGAGGTAAAAATGAGTTACCGTGGCCTTGAATTAAGATGTTCAATTCTCGTTACCATGAACAGTATTGACTTTTTATCAAAATGTAGCACGAGCATTTCTAAGTTACCATGGCTCTAAAATATACAAGTACAAGGACTTTGGTCAACTGTTACAGTATTTTTTGCCATTTTGAGCAAACTAATCTCGAATGCAAGCCTGATAAAATATTTGTATGGCTGTTATGTCTCTTTCATCATAGGTTAACATCCGACAAATCGTTCCAAACATGGCGCTCCCGCTACCCCTACCCTCAATCCCACATGCGCAACCTCGCCCGAAAAGGCTCCCAAACCCAGCACGTCTTCCTCACTGACGTGGACGTCCTCCCATCCATGGGCGCCGCCCGGTCAGTGTCCGACTTCCTCCGTGGAAGCGCCTGTGGCCGCTGTGCCTACGTGGTGCCCACGTAGGAGATGGCGGCGAAGGTGACGTTCCCCCGGACGAAGGAGGCGTTGGTGGGGCTGGTGGGCAGGGGGTTGGCGAGGCCGTTTCATGAGAGGATCTTTAAAAATGGGCATCATGCTACGAATTATACGAGGTATGGAGACGGTGCTAGCAAAAATGTATTCCTGTCATACACGAGTAAAAGTTGCCCAACTGAATGGAACCGACGCAATTATTTCAGACACTTCATTCCCGTGCTTGAGTTTGAAATATTCTCCTGGCTCCGATGGGCTAATGGTCTGTTTGTTATGTCATGTAACTTTGCTTACAACGTTTCTGATACTGAGATAGTCAATTAGATGCCACGAAAATATTTCAAATGTTCCGAGATCTTGAAATGAAGTTTAATCTTCATTCGTAAAATTACCCCCGATTTCTCCCTAGATTTGAGTCCTTCCAAAACGACTCGGTTTTGCACGTGCGCCACAACGTGACGAACTACGAGTTCTACTACGAGCCGTTTTACGGGGCATTGGACACGGCACCGGCTCATGACGAAAGGTTCCTTGGATATGGGTACCCGAGGAATACGCAGGTAATGAGAGCAGTTTTATTGTTACCAGAGACATTTACAAGCATTTTGTTAAGAGGTTACCCATTATTCCAAAAATATGTTGTCAGACATATGAATATCCTCTTTAAATATAACCCTGCAGGCCCTGGTTATCCCAATTTAGAAATATTTATTACGCACTAGGGTCATTAGACCAAATTTAATATGATTAATGGCGCGTCATGGAACTATCTTGTAAAAAGTTGCATAATACAATTTTTTATCAGGTTTACGAAATGCACCTTGAAGGATGGCAGTTTTCCGTCTTGTCCCCAATCTTCGGCGTCCATCTCGGTCTCCTTAACCGAAAACTTCGCCCAATCTGGCGTGAAAGGCAGAACCTGGTAAACCGGGCAAAGTTTGCTGCCTTCAAGAGGGAGGTCTTGGCAAAGGCGGGCAAGCAGAACTAGCTGAGGATTTGAGAGAAAAGGAAGCAGCAGAGTGGGAACAGAAGAAAGAGAATGATAGACATTTACCACCATAAATTTAACTTAATGCGTGTTTAAAAAAGATGTCCATTAATATACGTGTATATATGCTAATATGTACAAGGCCTCTAAACACCTTGCCTAATATAATATCAGCGCTACCATGCAGATGCATGTTGCTAAAACGAAAGTGATTTTTTATGCTCTACAAGGCAAAGTCTTGGAATAACAGTCCCAGAAAAAACGCATAATATACTACCAAACATAACCCGTTTATTAATTATCATTCCTCCCTGTGATAAGATGTGCTATCTGTTTGTAAGATATAATAAATAATGAGGTCAGAACGCAGAAATAGTTTTGCGGATAATTACTATTCTTGGCAGGCGGTCGGTCATTTAGGTCAAGAAGATAATGACATAATAATTTCGCCGCTTTCGGTAATGGGTTGAAGGAGAGATGACGTGAATGTTGCTGGATGTGCCTGAAAATATTTTGCTATGCTAGTTATTACGAGCACAAAAAAATTAATTTTTCAAAGTACCAACAGTTACTACCAAGCAAAATAGCAATAATGGATACAAAATAATTCTAGATTTGGCGATACTTGGTGCTAGCTTTATCTACAGTAGAAATACTATTTATTCAATAAAGTTTGTCAGCTTAGACACTGATACAGTTACTGAGAAAAGGGATATATATCTTTTTCTCACCCTGGCCCTGCCACTGAATAAATAAATGCTTGCTTTATGGCCGGTAGGTTGCGTGAATCACTGTTTCAAATATTCCGACATTTTTTCTTGCCTGAGTTGCCTCACGAAAACATCATAAACTTCAAAAATCAAAAACAATGCCAAATGCGTGATCATGTCTCCCCATGCATATGGTCGTCGTTCCCTTCTCCGCCAGCGCCTGCTACTACTCGCCCAGGACGGAGATCTCCCAAAGATGCTTGCTGGCGTACTGCACAGAGATGAAGTTCGGAGGCTGGTAGATCTCATCGGGGAGAGGGAAACGGACTCAGAGGACCAAGAAGTCTCCGAAGAGGAGCTTGACGAGGCAAAGTCTCCCACTCGGAGGCGCAGCACCGGCAATGAACAGCGAGAGAAGGCTCTGGAACAGCTGAATTCATCTCGGAGGAGAAAGAAGAAGAACTGCAGCGCGTCGTCTCCTCCGAGAAAGAAGAGTAGAGTGCAGCAGCGGCCAGTGTCCGATGACGATGATTCGGAGGGGCAAGGCTCCCGCTCGGAGGAGGGCAACAACTCGGAAGAGCGACCCGGTGACTCCTCCTCCACCTCCGAAGAGTCTGTTGACTTCATCAATGACACTGAAGATCTTATCTGGACGGAGGAGGTCACTGCTGGCAACTCGGACAGTGAGCCGTCTCCTCCGAGGTCGGAGGTAAAGAAGGGCCTTCCCGCATGGGAGAACCTCCGAGGGAGTAGTGACGAGGAGAGGGAGGAAGTGGAGAATGATTCGGAGGCGGGTAGTGATGATGATGACGAGTTGAACTGTAGCAAGGCTCCGAAAAGGATTTCAAGCTCGGAAGAGGAGAATAATTAAGTAAATTATCCCACTGATTGGTCTAATAATAACCGTCTCATGGACGCTTATGTTTCGTAAAATTACATAATATATACATTACATTATGCATGTTTATGGCTGTGGTATACTTAAGTACAAAAATACATACATATCAAAATATTATGCTTCACAAAAATCTTCCTTGAACTGTTCCAACTTTGCCAGTTGTTCCGCATCAACAGTGGGTTTATACCTAGCCAGCATGCTTTTCACAGTTTCCACTGTGAGATTTGGCACCATTAGCCGGTCTTCTTTGATGTCTTGGAAGCTCATCTCGATGGCGCCGTCCGTGTCGGGAGTGCAAACTGCGAACTTGTAGGAGCCGTCGTCGTTGAAGTTCTAAAAAGAATTATTAATAAAACATCCTGAATATTGTGGAACTGCACAAAAAGATTTGGGCATCTACTGTTAGAGAGCTCCTACACGGGAAGGAGGGGGTTATTTGGTACTTAACAAAAACATTTTTCAGTTCACATGGCCTGATTGTGTGTCAGGAGGATACAATTCGTTTGATAGGAAGGAAAATGGTAATTTACTGAAAAGCTTCTTATTTCCCTCTGATGGTAAGAATTAAGGCAATCAGAAGTTTTTGGTAAGTGAACCAAAAACTTCCTCCTTTCCTTTTACTGTAGGAGCTCTCTAAAAATAATTTAATGACAGACGGGACTCATATCGCCAAGAAATTTACTATATATTATATATGCAAGTCTCTAATATCTCACTTTGACAAAATGCGTTGCCTTCTGAATCTCCCTGATGGGTTCCATCATGGCATCCCTGACAGCCATGTCAATGTCAGACCCTGTGAATCCATTGCTCAACTCCCCGCCCAATGCGGAAAAGTCTTCTTCAGTGAGGGTTGAGTTTTCACATTGGAGGAGTCTCTGTTTGAATATGGAAGTCCTGGCATCCTAAATGAAGAAATTGACATTAGAACTAGGTTCCAAACAGCCTTTATAACATATTTTACCAAATGTCTCTTCAATGAACAATTGTATTGAATTGCTTTTGTATAATGAATCCGGAATAATTTATTAAACATGCAGACATTTAAAAGTTACTTGATTTTTACAAAAAGTCTCATCAAAATTGTTGCAGTAACTAGTTACAAAGAAAAGTTACTTTTTGCCCGATTTTCAGTAACTAGCTACAGTTACAAAACTTTGTTACTTGGTTCAATACATGTAAACATCCAATATGCATCATAGATCCATCATACATGTTTCTAATATGTACTTTACCCATTTATAAGGAAATATCTTATCCAAACAAACTAGAACATTTAAATACCTCATTGGGCATTCCCACGTATATCCTGGGACAAAACCTCCTCCTTAATTGTCTGTCAATTTCCCAGGGCACATTGGTCTCGCCAATCACAATGATCCATTCGCTGGCATCTGCAGCACTTCTGTTGGAATCATTTACAAATTGAAGGTGGACCAGGAACTCGGTCCAGATCCTCCTGAAACATAAGAAAGATTAACGGCAAGTTTAATGGAGTGTAAACACACAAAATTAATTGGGTAATCAATAAATTGAGTCCAAGCTTGTGGCGGAATGGTTAGCAAGCAAAACTTCCCTGCAAGGTTGCCGGAGTTTGATTCCTGGTATTGGCGGATGGATTTTTCAAGTGCCGCAAAAAGCTGCCATAGTACCTTAAGGACTTGCCCTTGTGGCGTGATATTTTAATGAACCTAAAGAGGTAGTGCCCTATAATATATCAAAAGAGATGCATAGCAAATATATATAACAAAAATCAATATAATCTGCATTCATTACGATCACCATAACTACCTTGTACCGTCCCCTTCCTCCTCAGGCTTTCTAGAAATCTGTTCTAGATCCTGTAGCAGCAATATACATGGCTTGGTCTGCATGGCCTTGGCAAAGAGTCCTTTAATCAGCCGTTCACCCTCAGCCCCCTTCTGCATCAGACTGTAGCAACTCACGGGCAAGAAGCTAGCATTCAACTCTGCTGCTTTGTTTGCCAGGGCATGGATGAGAATGGTCTTTCCAGTGCCTAAGAATTATGAAATATTCAAAAAATATTAACCCTGGGAGGATCAGACTAATATAGCCTAAAGCCAAGGTTAATATAAGAGACAAAAGGTTTGCTTGCTGACGACTTCAGCAAGAGCTACCTGAAAGCTGACTCCGTAAGGACTTCTGAGACACTTATGAGACATTTTACTCTTTGATGTAAGCGCGGGGAAAAAGAGGAAAATTCAAACATTTTCCCTCCAAGCAAACCTCCCTTCAACCCCTTGCCTAAAAGCAAACAAATTATATACCAGGTGGTCCAAATAACAATATATGATCCGGGCTCCTCCTCCTTGTGAACAAGTGTGGTAACATAAATGGCATTAGCACATATTCCTTGAACCGATCCTTGACCTCCTCCTCCGGAAGGAACACTTCGTCCCACTGGACATTGGGCTGTTGCAGGGAAGTGTGCTGGTGCAGGAGGGCAATGTTGGGGTCTTTAGGTTCTGCTGACTGGAACATACATATTTGTATATGTACAGAGGATGTCAAGATAAAAATACTGTAGTTAGCTCTACGCCTAGGTCTTGCCACTGATTTGGAAAAATAAAGTGGTTATTATACATATTATACATTACTTAAATACATCTACTTTCTGCTAATAATATACTGTATATTCAAGTTTTAAAGTAACTATTAAGTAAAGCAATTCATTAAACAAATATTGTCTACACACCTTGTCAAGCTTCTCCAGATCCTCTTCCACTTTTGCAAGGTCAACATCTTCCTTCTTCTTCTTTTTCAGATACTTGTCAAGCTTTTCCGCCCTTGTCAGGTATTCAAGACACTTTTCCCTAAATAGCAACAAGATTAATGCAATTATAAATGTTTTCTCCAATGATTCTACCTGATTTTGGCCTTGTTCCCACTGCTGATAGTACCACGTTTGCTGACGGTTATGAGTTCCCTGATGCCTTCTCTGTAATATCGCAATGCTTCCTCGTATTGATTGGCCTTGTCCGCATTGACAGCCTTCTCCAAGATGTTAATTCCATTGGTGAGATCGCGTCGGAGTGCCTGCTTTGCCTCGGACTCCTCGACTCCTCAGCCACTTTCGGAGGATTTTCGTTATTTTCAACAGGACCCTCAGCCTCCTTCTGAGGCTCATTGCCATCCATATGAGGCTTCTTGGTATCTACCTGAGGCTCCTTGCTATCTTTCTGAGGCTCACCGTTTTCTTTCAAAGGGTCCTCAGTCTCCTTCTGAGGCTCACCGTTATCTTTCAGAGAGTCCTCAGCCTCCTTCTGAGGTTCGCTACTCTTCTTCAGAGGCTCCTCATTATCTATTTCAGCCACCTTCTGAGGCTCATTAACCTTCTCCTGAGGCTCCACAGAGTCTATCAGAGGACCATCCGCCTCCTTTAAGGACTCCTTGACATTCTTCTGTGGCCCTTCATGGTCCATTTTAGGTTCCTGAACCTTGGTCTGAGACTCTTCAGGCTCATTCTGAGCCTGGTCTATCTCATTCTGAGGCATCTCGACCTGCTTCTGAGTTCCGGAAATCTCAGCCGTCTGTGGCTCCCCTTTTTCCTCAACCACAACCCATTCTCCCTCATGAAATTTTTCAGGATCACTTGACATGATTCAAGTCTTCAACCAACTGTTGTCTCGACTTACTTGGACAGTTATAGGCCTTAATGAAAGGCACGTACGAGTCATGCGTCAATCGATAAGAAGCTACAGTCAGCTGCCCATAATATGTGAATGAATCATAATATATCATCGTGTTTGAACTTGTGATTATGACAAGAGGTCACAAAAAGATTAATCAAGAGTGAAAAGTAAACTCTTATAAAATATATTTATTATGGTACTTTTAGTATTGAACAAAATATACAACTACGTATTCTAGCAGTTTGAATAAATACATTATAATACGGTATTCTACTGGTTAAAATGTTTCTTGTTTATATCGATTTTACTATAATCTGGCTACTGTTGATGTTGTTATTATTATTAAGAACCAAATGCTGTCGATAAACTAGCACCAGCAGAGAACCCAAACTGTGGTTGTTGCTGCTGCTGAGGTTGCAATGGCTGGTGCTGCTGAGGCGGGACGGATGCCGCCGATGACACATTAACACCAGCTGAGAAGCCTGTGTGTGATGGTTGTTGGTGCTGTTGCCATTGCTGCTGGGTTGGATGTTGTTGTTGTTGTTGCTGCTGCTGCTGCTGCTGCTGTTGCAATTGCTGTTGGGTTGGATATTGCTGTTGTTGTTGTTGCCATTGCTGGGGTGGGTATTGTTGTTGCTGCATCCCCAGTGGCGGACTCACCCCTCTTGCTCTATCTCTTATTGCCTGATGCTCAGCTTTAATCTTATTCTTAATAGAGTTATGATCAGCTTTAATCCTATTCTTGATGGAGTTATGCTCAGCCTCACTCTTCTCAGCAGGTGTCATTGGTCTTGGTGGAGCTGAGGCAATGGCATTGTAAGCTGGGTGGTGTTGGTATACAGCTGCAGGAGGGTATGGCAGTGGCTGAGGAGGGTATGGACCTTGTACTGCCACTGGTGGTGGGTATGGGCCCTGTACTGGCACTGGATGTACCATTGGCGGTGGGTAAGGGCCCTGTACTGGTTGCACTGTATATGGCGGTGGTGGTGGCTGAGTTGGTGGTATGTTGATGACCGGTTTGGGTAGTTCTGGTGGCAGTAATTGGCTCAGCAGCTCGGGCATGTCCTTGCCCTGCTCAGAGCACCAAGTCTCATGTCTGCCGAGGTTGATTCTGAGGTCGATGCCAGGGGTGAGGTGGGTGGTCACGATGTTGTCACGGCCTAAAAGGAAAAGGACATTGTTTTATATAAATATTATTAAATTTGCATTGCTTAATATTTTGTATTGGGACCTTCCAAATGACTTTACAGCACTATTCAGCCTTGCATACCAAGCACTTCAAAAGCATTTCACTATAATAACAATTTTGTGTAAACTGAGTGGAATTGCCTGTTCATTAATTACAACATAAACTCACCACTCTGTTGCTTCATAACATTGTAGTCAGCATTCCACTGTAGATAGAGTCCGCGCTCGAATCCGGATTCCTGATTCCAGTCTTCGATCAGCTGTTCAATGTCGGACTTGCGACGCTTCTTGAAATACATCATGGCACAAATGGGACTGAAAGAAGATAAGTTGGCATTAATTGATTATGCATTAACTAATGTAATAGTGTTGTGTACTAGTTATGCATAAACTAATGTAATAGTGTTGTGCACGTGGACAAATACTATAATTGCTCATTTTTAACTGATATTAAAGGTATTAAGTATACCAGTATTTGCTCAATATCCTGGCCCAGATCTACAACGTTAAAGTTATATTGTACTCAATTCTCCTTACGTAAAAGGCAGACAGAAATGTCCGAGCACACATGGCAACATTGGCATTCCGGTTTTCTTGTAGATTTCCCCGGCATCCTGGAAGAACTTGTCTAATCCGAGGGACTCGGTGCCGCCAACAGCCTGGAAATTATAGATAGAACATGAAATGTAAGTAACTCGGCTGTTCAAATGATAAGAGCTCTCCAGCCAAAATTGTAACTCTTCCGAGGAGCCAATGGTGACTTTTAACCTAGTGTTATGCTCTGTACTGGTAATATACAAGGTACGTAAGGGACTTAAACTCATTTGAATTCCTATTTCAAGCTCTTTAAAGTATTAGACCAAACACACTGGACACATTTTGCTTCTTATCAGCGTTTGGACAGTCGAACTGTTCTAAACATAATGTAATATTGGTTTAACTTTTTTCTTTTTAAGTTCAGTGTTTACAATACCTCCAGTGCCTCTGACGGGAATGGTGCCACTACAAAGTGTGGCTGATCCCCTGGAAGAAGAATTGGAAGTCCACATTGAGACGACTCCTCATCCAATGGGAAGGTTTGTACGACAAGATCATCTTGACTTGTAATCATATTTATTGATAATTAGCTATTTATACTTATTTTTACACCTAAGCACTCTTTGCGTTCAAAGTAAATGTGTATCTTGCACAAGTACTAAATTTTTTGTGTGGAAACTCCTCTGTGATAAACGGGGAAAAGAGGGGAATTCCCGTGTACTGCAAACGACCTCTTTTGTGATGAAGCTACTTCCTTGCCGGTTGGCTGCGGCGATGGGCAGACAGACAGAGCAAGCAACATCGGCGGAACGGTACACACATGCACAGGTTTGGAAGAACAGTCTCGAATGATGATAAATATTTGTAACCTTGTAACCCGTTCGTTTCACAGCAATTTTGATATATATATATAACAATCCGATAATATGTTTGACGTTTGAGGGAAAAAATATTCTCTCTAAAGGATCCCGCCGAGATTCTTTTCTCTTACGGGATGCGTTGCATACCAGTTAATTGTTGATGAGTGCATGTATTTCTTGTAATAATGAAAGTGGGGATTTAAGGAGTTTTAGTTTAGTGTGGGACGAGAAATGCAACTGGTATGTGACTGGTATGCGACACTGACGTCAGCGTCTATCTGAAACGAATCTCGGCGGGATGTGGGAGAAACATGCCCATATCCATAATTTTGGTCTCATTTACTAAATAGTTTTGGTCTCATTTACTAAATAGTTTTGGTCTCATTTACTAAATAGTGAGTATATTATTGTACTTTATTTTTATAACAAATGTTTAGTCCCATTTCCACCAGTGTCGCAGTGAATATTCCTCCTGTTAGCAGAATCATTGGTACAAGAATGTGTCCCAATTGCAGTTTACGGTCCGATCTAAGCTGGTCCTCCTCCCGAGTGGTGACATTGTGTTCGCGACGAAGCTTCAGAGCAAACCTGGCCTGTTTTTTCTACAAAGTACACAAATATTTTCGGATTGAAGAATATTCTCATGCTACGAGTTACTCTTTGGAAAACAAGTTACCTGAAGTTGAGCGAATCCGGCCCATTTATCCATTAAGTGTCCAGTGTCTTGTAGCCAGTTTAACCTATCACAAAAAAATAGAAGCAAAAAGCAAATATTCTCTGGTTTCATGGCAGCTTTAATATCTCAGTTTATTGCATACATGGCCAGTAGTACCTACATAATAAAGTATTTTCCCCTCTCATTTGAATTACTTTAAATTACTATCGGCAGTTAAATTTTGATTACCTATATTATAGCTATGCAAGTATTATGAATATATGGGAAAATATATGTGTTACGTTCCGACAATTTTCTTACATCAATCCGATTTGTTCCACTTCCGGTATCCGAGTCTGCAGAATATGATAACCCGCTTTCAGAAACGCTTCAGCTTTCCTGGCTTTCTTTAGGTATTTACGGCCTGGAAGTAAAACAATGAACTTGTTTGATTGACATTTTTTGCAATATTTTCCCGGTAGATGGCGACGATTTACTTAATAAAATCTCCACTCAAAGGAATCGCCATCTAACGAGAGAGTTAAGCAAAAACGGCAAACTATTTCATAATCGAGTCGTCACCTCCCAGACTGGCAACTTTTCTCATTTCTGCTGAGCAATTTTGCCATTTCTGCTGGCAGTTTTCTCATTTCTGCCAAGCAATTTCTGTGACCTAGTATAATTTGGATTTAACTTCATTGAGAAATATTCTAAATCCCAGAAATTTCGAAATTTCGAAATTTCCTCTGCAGAAATGAGAAAAGTTGCCAGTCTTGGAGGACTCTTATGTAAGAATTGAATGCATGCATACCTTGTTTATCGAAAGTAAGGCTTGCCTTGTTACTTTCGATTAAAGCCTTTGGAAATGGCGGGGTACTCATGTAGCTTGAAATGGACCTAAAATGTCATTTTATATATATGCGAGCCCGCTAAATCTCCGCAAATAATATTCCTTAATTTACTTACACCAGGTTTCTTGGTCTGACAGTATCATTGTACTTTTGAGATTTGATCTTCTCCCAGACAGCGTAAAGCTCAGGCTCTGTGACGTTGTTAGATTGCTAGGGAAACACTCAAAAATCGAAATTCCGTTACTGAATTATGAAAAATAAACAATCTTACTGAAATTACTGAGGAGACAGCATCTTCCGTTCGAACTCCATCTTCAAGCTGTAATGTGCCGAATTTTGCTGAAAATAATGGTAAACCAGTGTGCAGTACATAATCAGTAAGGTTTTTTTCTCAGGACTTAGGACATTGTCTTAAACTATAGTGTTACTCATTACTTAATACTTAGAACTTAGAAGCAATAGGAGTCCACTATAATTTTCTCAGTATTACTTATTGTACGAACCAGATGCCAATTTTGAATGCTGCAAAATATTGAACTCATATAATTTAGACCTTACATCTTGGAATGGGTATCCCAACAGTATACGAGCTATTTGCCAGTTGAGCCCATGTCTCCGGCACTGTCTCATACTCTGAGACCATCATTCCAGCAAGCAGCAGTGAGATGTACATGTAGTTGAAGAATGCGGCTGCAATGATCCAGAGGGTCTGGACAAGGAAGATGTGTCTGCTGGGAGAGGGGAGAGGGTTGCCTGGAAGAATAATTAACAATATTTTTTTTAAAAAAAAATATGTACTTTGCATCCTTCTTTTTATATTTTCAGGATCATTGCAATGTCACACCACCAGGACAATTGCTTCCATGAGGGACTGTGCAGCTGTGGCAGCTTTTTGGCGCACTTGAAAAATCCATTTGCTTAGGCCAGGAAATCAGGAATCAATCTAATAGAAGTTTCGCGCGCTACCCATTCTGCCACGAGATTGCGCTCACGATGCAATTTATATAGAGAATTCTTCAAGTAAATAAAAAATTAAAAGACCCCAACTTGCAATGTTTGCAGGAAAGAACAACAAGAAAAAACCGGGCCCTCGTCCTCACACGGAGGATTTTTGAAGCAATCAACATATGTGTCTGTGCCTGTACTGTAGGCCTGAGTCTCATCCACTCACTCACCAGCAAGCTAGGCTGGTGAGCAGACACATACGGCCAGAATTTCAGCAGAAATCCGCACAGAGGGAGATGACTCAGTCTTTTCTTGTTGTTCTTTCTTTGCAGTTGCTTGAATGCATGGAACCACAGATCTTCATTGGTTACTAATACAGGTCTGTGCATTGAACACTATATATTTATGTATTCAGGTCTCTATTTGAATGTTATTGCCCTTAATGCACTACAGGTAGAGTATTTGTCATACATATGCATGAACATTGTTTTATTAAGATACCTTTTCCAGTCAAAGTCATTATCATCCACTCAAGCACTCTTCCAATTGGGTGCTTTGCTAGGACGACAAGAAAAACAGCCACACAGAAGACAAGGCCGAAAATGGAAGCCCAAACGGACAGAGGGAAAGCCACAACTATTGCCTAAAAGTAGAGTTTAAGAAAGGATTCTGACAAATGACAATACTATTTGGGGGATAAAAGTAAAAATAATCAAAATAAGTCAGCTGTCCAAATAATAATAAGCAAATTATGCCCAATCTTTTTGTTCTAATTCTAAAAAGAGGTTGAAATAAGCATTCAAAAGAATCCTCAACCTCTTATGTACATTTATAGTATCAGTCAAGGCGGGTATATTCAAAGGTTGGTCAGAACAGATAAAACTTTGTTCCGCACTGTCTCATCAGCTGAAACATGTGATGACGTCACGACGGTCACGTGATCTACGTGAGACAAGTCAGCCAATCACAGACCTTTCTACGTGCGCCAATATGACAGCCAATCAGGAACGGTTCAGGCCTGACACTTCTTTAAGAGTAATTTGTACCAAACATATAAAGATAATTTGACATTCACATTAAACTGAAGTTTTTGTTTAACTATATAGTACCTTCTTAATCCATTTTTCAGTCCAAGTATAATATACAGTCACATAGTAGCAGTTTAGTCACTGTTGTGTCTATACTCTATACTACTTTTGGACGAAAAAACACGGAGTAGCCTCCTCTTTCTTCTCTGACGGGTGAGTAGCGGCAGAAGAATACAGGGAAGATGAAAAAAGCAACTGGGACATCATATTTCGTTCTATATGGCATCCCATATTATCACTTCATAGAAAATCAAAGGGAACTACTGTGCAGTGCACTTAGGTAAAAGGTAGAGAGTAAAGGTAATCGGCATATGAGAAACAATACATTTTCCTAAATGCCAACAGTTGCAATTTTCCTCTGCGCTCTAGTACATGCATACTTCTGCCGACTGGCGCACGTAGGAAGGAAGAACTTGTCCCCTTCTTACAGTGCTACTCCGCTTCACCTCTATATACATCATCTTGGTATCAGTACCAAGCATAAACATACGTAAGATGTCTCTGTTTGCTCTTCTGAAGACGTTCAATTTTTGCTAGAGAACTCTTATCATTTGGACAGCCGAAGTAAAATAACTTTCTTGACTGACCTGCCAGAAAGGCATTTCCTGCGGATATAATGTGTAAAATGTTGCTCGAACTTCTTCAACTCCGCCGCCAAAAAGGACATCCACATTACTAAGATTTGCAAATGATTAATTATTGTACATTTACGTATACAATTAATGTTAATTTACAACTGACCGGGCAGTAGCATACTTCAATAGGTAGGCAAAATGCTGCAAAGACAAAACTTATATTGAATTGAGATTTTTTTTCTATTTGTGTGGCTTACTTCGTACATAAAATAATATGACTGCATTTCATAATTTGATATGTAGTTTACCTTCTGTATTATCGGAACGGAGGCGCTACGATAGTAGATAAACCTGTATATAAATAGCATATAATGTAAATTACTGCCGTGGATTACACAAAAATGAATAGGAATCAATTTTAATGCATAAAGTGCACTTCAAGTAACTCTACCAGTTAAGTTTACATATATTGACTTCATACTTGTTACTATCCTCTGTACTTAGGGAGAACATGACAAGGACATTCATAAGGGGGGACGTGGTAGCCGTGCTGGCAAGTAGTCCGACTGCGACCTAGAAGGTTGCAGGTTCAAATCCCCCCCGGCGGCATGATGATGAAAATTGCTAGCACGGCGTTACTGGTATTGAACCGAAATTAGTGCCCAAAAATATATAAGAAGGGATGCCAGTACAATATTTTTTTAAAAGAAAGGACATTCATTTTACAGCTGTAGAATGTCCTTGAACATGGCTAATTGATATTTTCCCTGACCATCAATATTTCATACTATGACCATTGATTTCTTAGTTATGATAGATACGTAAGTATTTACTCAGTGTTTAGATTAAGCTTGTCTCCAATGGTCTGCCACATGTCGACATGGGTGCCTCCAAATCTCCAAGGGCCGTCGTAATTTGTGCTTCCGTTAGGATACTTTGTGTAATAATCTCTGGAAAATGTTCATTTCTTTTAGATCAAAATATATAGATACTTCAAGCCAAGGGTCACATATAAGTGCATATAAAAATATTTATTATTTATTATTTATTACATTAAAATACTACTAACAACATTTTTAATATAGTTACTTAATGTAAATGTATTGTCTTAAAGTTTTACCTGTTAATAAATATATCAGTTGTAACCCTGTCCACTTTTGATAGATGTGCAATATACATATTGGAACCGCGGTAGTCTTTAAGAAAACTGCGCCTGAAGTAGCCCGGTTGAGGCGGTATTGGAGAGGAAACTAAGTAATATTTCTAAGGTTAAATACGAGTATTAAATATAATCGTATATAGCACATATTTCCCGCGCTATTTGGGTTAGTTACTTTCTTTTCCGCTAGATGCTTTCAGGATTTGCTCGTCTCAGGCACTGTTATGAAGCACAGTATTAAACAAAGATCTGAGAGGCGAGACAAATAGTGCCATCTAGTGGATTCAGTGTTTACTTTTGATGCGAAATAAATTTATGTGCAGCTATAATATTCTCACCATCAACTGCCATCTTTGGATCAATGTGTCGAAATAAATAGCTTTCATTCACCCGAGGTCGTGATTTTTCGCAGAGGATCCAGGGACCATTAATTTCTACACACAAAGTGTTAATATAGCTTTTCCTTATCGAACCAACACTACTTTTTTACTATTTATATATATTATATTTGCTATGCATCCCTCTTTATATATTTTAGGGCACTACCTATTTAGGTTCATTGGAATAGCATGCCATGATCGCAATTTTTCACGGTGATGCGTTCTAGCACATCCCAGGAATTGCACAGACTAAGTTTTTTGCCGGAAGTGCACAGAATAGGAATTGCACAAACTTGGCTCACATCCAGAAGTGTACAGAATAGGAATTGTACAGACTGTAGCTTAGGGGATCTGCAGGGCTAGGGCACCCCTTAGGAATAGGTTAGGAGTCCCACAGGGCTAGGGCTCCAGCAGGGCTAGGGCTCCTGCAGGGCTAGGGCAAGAGATCCTGTTAGGTTAGGTTGGGTTAGGCAAATTAGCATGAAATGTGTGCTAATATTTTAGGCAATGAGTTCTGTGCAATTCTGGTTCTGTGCAATTCCAGGGGAAAGTTCATTCTGTGCAA
>LR137489.1:0-14758 GCA_900659605.1 Tisbe holothuriae | reverse complement strand
ATCTGTTTGCATCTGGAAATGGACTGGTAATAACAGACTATTTAACTAACCAAAGATTATGGATCATTATGTCTGCCACTATCTATTAAAACACTTATGAGTTTGCAACATCAATCATAGCTCCACCTCATTTATTGTAAGTTTTAACTGCAGGTCCGCATCCTCGAGATCCGCCACAGCTGCACCACCACCACCGATGAGTCCCCGGCCGCCGTCTTCGACATGGACATGGACACGACGAGCGTGTACCGCTTGAAGGCCCCGCTCACCGAGCAGTGCTCCAGACACCTCACCAAGCCCTTCATCTGGCGGTTCCACCTCAAGGAGCAGACGCGGTGCATGGGCATGCTTGGATGCCATAACCTCGAGTCGTACATGAACAGCAGCGGGTACCGCGGCTACGGATACGACTTTAACGTCACGCTGAGCAGGATTGTGTCTGAGGGGGACAACGTGGGGTGGCAGCAAGAGGTATGAGCAGGTCTTCATAAGACACTTCAGTACTTCTAACGTTGTTTGATCTGAATAGGAGGAGCTTCAGATCACCCAGAACGGCGAGCGCAAGTACTATGAGCTTGAGGGCGGCGAGAGCCTCCAGCTGACGTTCAAGTACAAGAGCGAGCTCGACATGGACGACATCATCAGGATGCAGAACATGGAGGACGAGAAGACGTCTTTAGTCGGGTAAGATGGAAACATGACAGAGGTAACTCACCTTTTTATATCCTTCTTTTAGTCCCATTTTATGCTTTGCCTGGTGCAACAAAGACATGAGTGAACGTCACCCTACATATCAACCACCAACCACCACCACGCCGTTGCCCATCACAACCACCACTGAACGGGATTGGGGTGGAGAACTGGTGAGTAGATATAAGGCTACAAATCACAACCTATTTTACGTTTTGTTGATAGAGCGACAAGGACAAGACGGACGTGGCTGATTCCTCCAACACGACCGACTCCACCTCCCCAGCCACGCTGTACCGCATCAAGGAGCCGTCCGAGACGTGCGGCGGCGAGGTCTGTCGGCTGAGGCACACCTTCCAGTGGCTGCACCCAAACGCCACCTGTGTGTCCAATTTTGTGTGCACTGCCCTGGGGGAGTCCGTCTGTAAGGACTTTCATATTGGGCTGCTGCACACCGAGTCAGACGGGCAGATTCTGGACAATAGAACGGTGAGTTTCACTGGTCTTTTTAGATGACGTGTCGACACATGTCATAACTTGTTTTCAAACTCAGGTCTGTCGTGCCAACGACATGGTGCATGGAGTGCTGAGCTCCGGTCAGGAGAACCATATTGACATTGTGTACAAGCCCAACACAACCTACCAGGCAATCTGCTTCTTCTGGTGTACACAGGATGGCAAGATGCCTGGGCCTGTACAGGAGGACGATATCCGACCAGAGTTGTCTAGGATGCTTGTAAGACTAGGTTTTTTGCTCTGAAAGTTGCTCTTTGAGTCTCCTCTCACCTTATCATAGAATGCTGGGTCTTGGAACACCCTCCCAGTGCCTCTTGGATCCCAATTCGCCTCCCATCAGCGCCGCTCCTCAGCCCACCGAATACTTTCCATCTCCCCTATCATGCACTACAAGCTGAGCTGGACCCACCTCAACTCTGCAACCTCCAGCAGCTGCAACGACGGCCCTGAAAGTGACATGGGCAGATGTCACGAGACGACTGAGTTTGTTTGGAGAGGCGATGAAGAGAGTTGCGAGGGGAGGTTCATCTGCTCAGAGATGGACGGCGGGGCGTGCGGCAACTATGGGTTCCAGGTTTACAAGGAAGGCCAAGGTAACAATTTATGATAACATTGTAAAGCAAGATTTACAATCATACATCTTCAGTGCCTGAGGATATTTGCTTCGTCCATGAGACTGAACCATTCACCCTCCAGCCCAAAGAGTCGTTCTTTGTGGCCTTCTGGAGGAGCAAGGCCGCTGATGAAGGCCGCTTTTTCTGCCACTTTTGGTGCAATGAGAACGGAACTCTGCCAATGCCAAGAAAAGAAGGAGGCTCCGTGGAGCATTCTAATCTCTTGGAAACGGAGGTAAGAGGCTGTCTGGAAATAATGCTCATCACAGCAACTTTCGTCTCTAGATCCGTCACAATGCTGGCAATATCTTCACGGTGCACGTCCCTCGCCGCCTCTTCCCCATCTACCTCTCCCCCACCATCGTCTACGCCTTCAAGAACATCTCCTCCGGCGACATCCCGTGCCCCACTGACGGCGAAGAGTGCGCCGACACAAACCGCTTCCTCTGGCACCGCGACGGCGCGCTCAAGTCCCGCTTCGTGTGCACCCGCCTCGACGGCAACGTCTGCGGCGACTACGGCGTTGGATGGGACGGCGACAAGGACGCGTGTTATAAGAATCGGTTTCATAATATGACCTTGGGCGACGGGGGTGGCAAGACTGAGCTGGACGTTCAATTTTGGCGGCAGAGGGAGCAGCAGCAGAGGGACTTCAACGCCACCTGCTTTCTATGGGCCACGCACGATGGGATGGTGCCAATGATGACAGGGCTGCAGAGGGTTGCCAGAAAGACCATGAGCTGCATTGTAAGGACAGAACTTAAATTTATCTATAGAACGAGTTCAACTTGTTTGATTGTTAGAAAAACGGCCGCATGATTATGGTGTCAATGCGCGAAAACCCAAACGTGATCATGTCCTCCGCCATGGTGTACGAGCTGAGCTTCTTCAAGCATGAAATGAGCTGCAACCTCACCGATGGGAATAGGGAACCCTGCTCCTATGAACTGTCCCTGCGCTGGGCTGGGGATGAGACCGTTCAGTACGGCTTCTTCTGCCCACAGCTGCCTGAGAATGCCTGCGGTGGGTATGGAGTGCAGCTGATCGCTGGAAACCAAACTCAGGAGACGTGCTATGAGCGAATTCAGTCTACGGGTGACTTGAGTCCAGGGCAGGAGGTCACCTTCAAGGTCTGGTACTTCCGGTCTCAGCCGCAGATCAAGTGCTACTTTTGGGCTACTGGTGATGGCAGATTCCCAGAAACACCCAGAGTGCCAGCTCACAGCAAGACTATTATTAGGCTACTGAAGGAGCGATATAATGCTCAGGAGAGTCAGTTTGTCCATTTGGCATTGAAGGAAGGTGGGACTCACTCCATCTCTCCGTTCAACATCTACCGGTTTGAATCCAGTTCTGAGTCCAATAACGCCTCTTTTGATATTTCCAGTAAAAAGGAACATTACAGCTACAAGTTAAAATGGTTTTCGGATGAGCAATGTGAGGCTCAATTCGTATGCACGCAATTAGAAGGTACAAATAGTTTTATATTTCCTAAGAAAATACCATTTTCTATGCAATACCAATTCTAGGAAATATTTGTGGCACTTATGGCTTGGACATTGAATTTGAACGTGGCTCAACAGATGTGCCTGACATTCATGAAGTTTGCTACCCAGATGTTTTGAAAGGAAGAAGTTTATCAGAAGGACAAACATTTGATATCGACCTCTGGACCATTCCTGGAGCTCAGCACCAAGCTGTTTGTTATTTCTGGTGCACAGCTGACGGGCAGTTGCCAGCAGTGCAAAATGTCAATAGAACTGAGGGAGAAGCATTGGCACAGGAAGTGAGTATTGTAACATGTGTATTTTAGACACCTTTAGATAATATTTATGACTTCTTTATCCAGATTGCCGATTACACAGCCGATGCAGAGACCAATATTTACCAAGTACATTTCTCCAATGTCGTTGTTGGAGCTTCACCCTACTTCATCTACTATTGGAACATTCACGGTCAAGATCAAGAATGCAGTGATGACAAATGTTACATGAAGCAAACCTTCCAGCTGGGATATAACGGACCCAGGGACATGTACTTGAACATACTCTGCACAACCCTGGAAGAGCATCCCTGCGGCGACTTTGGCATTGACGTCCTTCCAGAACAATCTGAGAATGCAACCGCAGATCCCATTTGCCACTCAATGGTCCTGCATCAGTATGCCATGACCAGCTCCATTGAGGCAACGTTGTGGTATGCAAGCGGCAGCCAATTCCAGGCCACTTGTTATGCTTGGCTCTCTGAAAACAGAGAAAAGGCTATTCCTTGGGGTAGCTTGCAAAAGGAGCTGGAAGATTCAGAGTTGGACTATGAAGTGGAAACCAAGGAAGTGGAGGTTACAGGAGAATCCAACTCTCTCGTCTTGTCTCCGATCTATATTTATGCCTTTAAACTGAATTCATCCGACTTAAGTGGGACATGCAATAACGGATTCTGCTTCTATGAGTTCTTCTTCAATAGTCATGTCGGCCATGGAAAGACTTTTGCACTTGTCTTTGGGCGGTTTGGAGGTCTCTTTAGAGGTGACTACAGCCTATCCATTGGAGCCGTCGGAATTGCTGACTCATGGAGAGAAGAGATTAATGTTGTTGGACTCGAGTACAAGTTTCCCTGGGATGAAAATATTGCCCTTTCGATTTGGTGGAGGCAAGGAGCTCAGTTCAACATTGAGAGCTATGCTTGGATGACTTCAGACGGAGAGCCACCTTCAAATGATGGAAACAATGACAACCAAGTGTCCTTGACGGGTGGAATGCTGGAACAACTGGTAAAGGAAAAAACAATTAATTTCCAATTTAACGTCTAACACTATCTTTACAGTCAAAGTTTGACGACTCCCAAAGCTTCTCTCTCACATTTGGTCTCGACTTCAGCCTGTCCAGCATCATGGTCTACACCATACAGGTCCAAAACTTTGCTCCATGCTCAGCTTCTCTATGCAGACAGCGCATGAGCTTGACCTGGCACCAGGACACCCCAATCAGCCTCAACATTGCCTTTACAGACCTCAAAGGAGGGGACGAGGTTTGCAGCACCTTTGGATTCCAGCTGGTGTCCGGGTCCAGGTCGGTTGACTTGTGCCACACGGCGGTCATCTTCTCATGGAACCTGGGCCAGCACGAGAGTGTGGACTTTGAGTTCTGGTATGCTGCTGATGCGCCAGTGGACTTGTATGCTTTCGCCTACCTATGGATTGGCCCTGTCGGTCAGGGACATGGAATTCCAGAGCTAAACACGGATCAAAGTCATGAGAATTTACTGGAAGAGCTGGTATGCTAGCTTTAATACTCGTATATCCATTCCAAATTCCAATTTCATACTCTCATCTCTTATTCTCAGTTATCTGGATCGTCCAACCTTGTTCCTGTATCAATGACCAACCAGAGTGTCAATGAGTGCTCAACCTCCCCAAACAATGTGTACCAGCTCAGTCTTGACCACAATGAGCTGAAGTCTTCAACGCCAATTGTGGATGACTTCTACAGGACGAGGCACACGTTCCAAAATCTGGCTCCAACAACTTGCCAGGCGAGACTCATCTGCCAATTTACAAGTGGACATACATGCGGTGATTTTGGGTTAGAGCTGAATACTAGAAACATATCCAGGTAAGGACTAAGTTCAAATATTTAGTATTGCTAAACCACTTAATTTCATTACAGTGGCGAATACTTAAGTGATAGTACTGAAGTTTGCTACGAAGGAAAAATGTACGAGGAGACCTTGCCCTCTGGATCCGAGATTGAGCTGAGTCTTTGGTCCACTGACTCATCAGACTTTGAGTCTGACTGCTTCTTTTGGTGCACTGCAGATGGCAGCAGACCAGTGAAATACACAGAGAGTCAGATGGACACAGATGTCATACTGAAGCTCGTAAGACAGAACAAACATGTTCACAAAGAAGTTGAATAACAGTTCAATATTATAATAGGCTGATGAAGCATTCCCTCGCCATCCCATTCGACTCAACACAGAGTCCGAGAACCGCAAGGAATCCCTCCTTGGCGGGCATTCCATCTCCCCGCTCACAGTCTACTTCGCCAATCAGTTCGTCCATGATGACGGCTCTTGCGAGAATGGCAACCCTGCCAGTCTCACATGCAAACAGCATTACAGGTTCATGTGGCATGGACGGAAATCCTGTCTGGCAACGTTTATATGCACGGAGCTGGGCGGGAATGTTTGTGGAGACTACGGCATTGCACTCTCCTTTGCAGGTAAAAAAATATATGTGACTTAACCATGTTCAAGGTGACAGCTTAAGATAAACTTAGATGGTGAAGAGCGACTGGACGTGTGTCATGAGAAGAGATTGTACCGAGGAAGAGTCATGCCAGGCCAAGCGGTCACCATCGATCTCTGGTTGAAGAAAGGAACTCAGGTGGAGTCACAGTGCTTCATATGGTACACAGAGACTGGAGAAGTGCCAGAGGAGCACAAGATGAATGGAGGACTCATTACTGAGCTGGTAGGATGGTTACTTAGATTTTACAGCTTCATTCCCAGTTAAGACATTTTAATTTCAGGCATCTGCTGGATCAGCTGTACAAAACATCTCCATCTCTTCAGAGGAGTCTGATGTCAAAGGAATTTCCCCAGCATACATGTACAACCTCTACCTCAACTCAACCGACCTGACCGATTGCAAGTCCTCAGATGGATGCATTGCCTCAAAAACCTTGTCTTGGTATCATGAGCAGCAATGTCAATACAACTTTGTCTGCTATCAGCTGAGTGGAAATCCAGTAGCTGAGTACGAGCTCAAGCTGAGTCAGGCTGCCTCTGGACAAACTGTGTGTCACCCAACTGAGGTCCATGAGGGTCATCTAAGGCAACTGGAGCAGCTTGACGTGTCGCTTTGGTATTCAGAGCAAGCTCAGCCCTTTGAGCTTGGGTGCTTCTTATGGTGCACTGAGGATGGATCTCTTCCTGAATCACCAGCTAACCTGCCAGAATTTGATGCAACAGAGAATGAACAGGTAAGACTTGTAGACAACTTTACTAAATATACCATTCAAGTTCTGTTTCTTGCTTAGATTTTCAAGGAAGTGAGACATGTGAACTTGACCTCTGATAAACCTCACTTCAAATCCCCCGTGAGCGTCGACATCCTTCACTTTCACAACAATGACACCAAATGTGTCAGCCCAATTTGTGAAGAGGAATTCCATATTGAGTTTCTTCACACGGACTCCTGCAACATCAGCCTTTTCTGCAATATGCCAGACTATCCCTGTGAACAATATGGTGTTGAAGTTGCCACTGCAACCCCCTTAAAAGAGACTAAACTGTGTTTCTCCGGTCAGAGACATGTTGGAGTTCTTAGTCATAGTAGTACCCTTAACAGCGATGACAAGAAGATCAATGTTTGGTATCAAAACGATTTGGATCTTCATTTGACCTGTGTGGTGTGGTGTGATATTGAGGATGATTATGGTGAGACTCCTGATGTGGATAACCCTGATTTGGAGAAGCTTATATTGGAGCTGGTGAGTGGCTCACTTTAAATGTACATACCTGTAAACTGCTATACCTTCAACTTATTACCTCTAGAGTTATGGAGCCAGAGATACAGAGATCATTGACTTTGCTGACCGTCAGGTATATAAACACTCTCTTGCCCCTCATATTGTTTACAATCTTAAGAGCACCTTCACTGGCAATGGAAGATATGAAGGCAGTGTACTTGAATTACCTGGACATACATTTGAATGGTCTCAACCTACCCAGTGCTCATCAAGGATGATATGCACAAGATTGTCTGATAACATATGCGGATCATTTGGCATCGAACACGAGATAATCGCTGATAATAGCAGCAGGTCAATAGATGTATGCAAGAAGTATGAAGTCAGTCATGGTCAACTAGACTCTGGAGACACCCTCAGCCTGAATGTCTGGTACCATGAGGCTGAAGATTTTTCCTTTAACTGCTACCTCTGGTGCACTTCAGATGGAGAGCTTCCTGAACATAAACCGTCCTCAAAGCTGGACCAAGACATCATTGATGACATCCTGACCGAAGAGGGAAACCTCGTGCCCCTCAGGTTCAGCTCAGAGGGCGTGAATCAAGCAACGTCCCCAGTCCGCATCTATGAGATGTCATTTGACCAGGCAACAGTGGAAGCGTGTGAGGGAGGGACATGCACTGTCCATGCTTACATTGATCACTTTGGCCCAGAGGCCGTCCAGTGGAGGTGGGTTTGTCCAAGGATGATTGGAGAGGTCTGTGGGGATTTTGGGGTGTTGCTGAACAATGAAGATCAAGAAGGGGATCAACAGTTCTGTCATGAGATGGCGCTTTACAATGGCACTGTCGAGGGTGGTGAGACGCTCCAGTTCTCATTTTGGTATTCACAGAGGGCAGTGTTTGACATCAAGTGCTATTTCTGGGCAACTATTGATGGCTCGTTGCCTTTAAAGAGTGCAAGGGATCCTATTGAGGGTTTTGTAAGTACACATTCTTTGTACAATACATCAAGGCTCACTTCACTGTCCCTTCCTGTAGATTGAAGACCACTCCCTAGTCCAGACATTGGACCTCTTTGAATCGAGCTTCTTCACCCTGTCCACCGCCTTCATCTACCATTTCAAACTGTTTGACAGGGATGCCACCAGCACCCTTCTTCTCCGGCAGGAATCGGATGGCAGTCCCTCAGAATGGCTCCACCTCTCCAAAGACCTCCTCTACCACCACAACATCCCTTGCCAGAGCACTCTGGTGTGTCCAAACCTCTCTGGCAACCCTGGTGGAGACTATTTTCTCTCTTTGACCGATGATGGGGAAGTGGTGTCCAGACCTCATGTCCCAATCCATAGCAACTTTACGACCTCGGACAATTCCCTCCATCTGAGAATGTTGCCAAACTACTCGGAGTTTTTCATCGAGTGCTACCTTTGGTGCACACCAGATGGATCTCTGCCAAAGAGGGGCTCTGTTGAGGGGAACAGTACTGAAGGTGTCGATTGGCTTATGGAACTGGTAAATGGGATATTAACATTTAGCAGGATATTACTCTTTATTATTTGAAACATTCCTTAGATCAATGGCACCGCTAAAGTTCAAAGAGAAAATGTCACCTCAGCTGAGAGTTCTTCCCAGACCGTTGCTCCGCACACAGTTTACCAACTCAACTTTGGACCGAGCAAGGACAACTCAACCAGCTGCAGCCCCACCGACAAATGCCTGCAATACCAGCAGTTCCAATGGCATCATGACGATCCCTGTCACGTGACATTCTTCTGCCCTGTCATGACAGGAAATGTCTGTGGAGACTTTGGGCTTGTGCTGAACAATGTCAAGGATTACTGCTACCAGGGAGAGAGGATCTCTTCTGAGTTGACATCCGGGAATGTGAGCCTGTGGTTCATTGGCGGCGCTGAGTTCAGCGCAGAGTGCTTCTTCTGGTGCACTGAGGAGAAGGATCAAGACATTAAGCAGCTTCCAAAGAGGGTTGACACGAGAGTCTTGGAAGCAATGGTAAACCATAGAAAAGTCACTCAACAGTGTCATTTGAATATGTTTTTTCTTAGTTTAAGTCCACTGGATTGCAACAGCATCTACCGTTGCACACTGTGGATGCCCGGTTGAAGATTGCTCTCCCACCGCCAAAGTCATTGTCCCCGGCTGTTCTTTACACCATTGAAGAGTCCCCTTCCCCTGACTCGGCCGATTGCGGACCCGACCGCTGCACGCTGGGCACGACGGTGCTCAACTCCAGACCGGACCCTTGCACCTTCACAATGATCTGCCCCACCCTGGAGGGACGCCCGTGTGCCTCTTATGGGCTGAGCATCAATGCCAACCGGGATGAGATCGACGTTTGCCATGACAATGTGCGGTATTCTGAGGAGTTGGCTCCCGGTGGTAACCTAACGGTTAACTTGTGGTACATATCTGAGGTAGATTATGAGGTCCACTGTATGGCATGGTGCACTGAGGATGGTAAAATGCCGGTGAAACCGATGCAACAGAAGCCAAATGTGGTCCAACAAATAACAGATGCCGCCGTAAGGATTCTTATTATATATTGAGACTTCTTACCCATATAGTGCTACACATTACAGGTTAATGGAAGTTTGACCATAGAAATGGCCTCAGCAACCGATCGGCAAATAGTGTCTCCAACTACCGTCTACAAAGTCTGTTCAAAGTGTTTCCCTGGTGACGAGAGCAATAACTTCAACAAGTCATTTGTTTGGCTTGGTGAAAACGCTTGTCAGGCCACTTTTGTCTG
Source organism: Tisbe holothuriae (assembly GCA_900659605.1). NCBI lineage: Eukaryota > Metazoa > Arthropoda > Copepoda > Harpacticoida > Tisbidae > Tisbe > Tisbe holothuriae. The sequence goes on along the minus strand of LR137489.1, from coordinate 4,698 downwards.
CCAGAAGCTGTCTGGCAACCCTGGCGGGGATTACGTCCTCACGGTGGCCTATCCGAGAGCAGCTGAGCCGGAAGAAGTTCTCTTCAATGGAGACAAGAGATTGGGATCCCTGGCGGAGGGTCAAAATATGACGCTCAGCTTGAGGAAGCTTGTCGCCAATGCTGATCTTGATCTTCATTGTTATTTCTTCTGTACTGAGGATGGAAAGCTGCCCATTGTTCAGGAAGGTGGAAATCAGACAGATAAGGAGGACATTAAGGAGCTGGTAGGTGATAACATTGAACATATATAGCTTTTAATCCTATTGTTAATCCTTGAATTAGATTGAAAACAGACCTGTTTGTGAGCTTCCCTTCTATGAGGAACTTGAAACTTCATTGCCAATGGTGCCAGAGCAGATTTACAAGGTTAATGGAACCATTGAGGAGTGCGGAGAGGAATCCAAGTGCTGGTTAACTTCAAGAGTGACCTATTTGGCTGGACAAAGCTGCGACTTTAACTTTGTCTGCTCAATTATGAGTGGGAATCCTTGTGGCGCATATGGTATTGAATTACAGCTTGGAAATGGTCCTGAGAAGGATGTCTGCAAATCATGGCAATTGGTCAAAGGAGAGTTGGAGTTTGGCTCATGGCTGGATATCAAGCTCTGGTACACCAGCCATATGAAGGGGAATTTCAGATGTTACCTCTGGTGCGAACAAGATGTAGAGGGCCCCACATTGGAACCCAAGCAAATTGATGAAGAAGCACATACAGAATTGGTAGTTTAACAAACAAAAATACTTTTCAGGTAGTCATCCATTTCTTTTCCTTCCAGACTGATCCTGATGTGATCATTTGCAATGTGACTATCCCTGACAAGACTGAGCCTCATTCAATAGCAATCGCCCCTCACAAACGCTACGATCTCCACTTCCAACCTCTGCCCGATTGCAATGAGACCATTTGCACCTCTGAAAAGACCTTCATTTGGCACGGAGAGCAGACCTGCAAGAGCACCTTTGCGTGCTACGGCCTTGGAGAGACAGCGTGCGGAGATCACGCTGTCACCTACAGTGGTGTCAATGTGTGTCGGAATGGCTACATTGCTGGTCAGATGGATGAAGGAGAGGCGATCCCTGTGGGATTCTGGTTCAGTCCAAGGGGGAATCTCAGTGATGAGATTGTCTGTCACTTTAGATGTTCTCTTGATGAGGATCACGTTGCGGATGTTACTTACAAAGCAGAGAGAGACTTGTTGGAAACATTGGTATACTATTAAAACTGCTAGATGTTCATTAGTAACTTTAGTTTTTCTAGGTTAACTCCAATACCAAGTATGAGAACGTCCCCCTCATTGGCAGCCAATCCCAGGTCATCCACTATCTATCCCCTCAGAGTGTGTACCACATGAACGCCAGCAGCAAGGCTCTCGCTGGAAACACTGACCCGTCAGCAGCTCACTTTGGCTGGCTGTGGCCCAACACTTGCCAAGCCGGCTTCATCTGCTCCTTCACCGGGGATATCTGCGCAGATTTCGGCGTCAAACTCAGCTTGCCATCTGGCAACCTGTCCGTCTGCCACACCGGCCATCTCTACTCTCATCCACTGGGATTCAATGAGCGACTCAGCATGCAGCTGTGGCATGCAGACAGTGCCGAGTTCGAAATGGATTGCTTCTTGTGGTGTACTGAAGATGGAAGAGTTCCCCAAGTGGAGGTTGGCAGTGGGCCTTCTGACGAGCTTTTGGAAGCACTGGTAATACTTAAGATTTACTAAATAAACTGATCTTTCTATTAATTAATTAAAATAGATCACTGGAGAGGAGCTGATCGTCCCGTTGGCAGCTGAGAGCACGTCCATATCACGGCATTCAATCTACGAGCTCAGTCTCAATTCTCTCAACCCATGTGATGATGTCACCTGTCAATCCAGCTATTCCCTCACCTGGCACCACGAAGAGACTTGCAGCGGCAAGGTATTCTGCCCCATTCTGAGCGAGAGACCTTGTGAGCTCTTTGGCCTGACTGTCCACTACCCAGAGGACGAGTACACTCTGTGCAATGAGGGTCGAACTGTGTCTGGTGAGATTTCCATGGGGCAGCAAATGGGGGTCAATTTGTGGTACTCAGACCCGAAGGATGTCAATGTGACATGCTATGTTTGGTGTACTCAAAATGGGAAAATGCCACAGAAGCCTAGGGGCAATTTCATGGACAAAACTGATTTGCAGGTATGTTTGTGCAATAAATGTGATGTTATCTTGCTATAACTTGCATATATCTAGGATAAGGTTGGCAAGAAGGTCTCGCTGCATTCCGACTCTGCATTCGATCCCGAGATCCTCTCCTTCAGCTCTTTGTACGGCATTGACTTCAAGAGCTCTGAATGCGACAGTGACCGGTGCAGGGCCTCCAGGACAATCCTATACCACGCACCGCGGACATGCCAAGCCCAATTTGTCTGTCCAACACTGAAGGACAAACCTTGCGCTGAATTCGAGCTGAGTGTCAATGGGCTCGGTCAGCATGCAACATTTTGTCAGGAGTATGAGAGTCATTCTTGGACCCTAAACAGTGGGGATGAGCTTGACATCCAGCTTTGGTACATCCAGAGTGCCAATGTAGACATCAATTGCCTGATGTGGTGTGAGGATAAACCTAATCATGGAGAGCAGAGCTCAGTTGGATTGGTGGACAAGCTCATTGCTGACATGGTAAAATACAACAATCATTGATATATGAAGTAAACACAAAGTTACAGTCACATGTTTCAGATCAATGCCACCCGCCCAGTGAAGCACATCTCCTCCTCCTCCTCCTCCAATGCAACTAGTGAGCCACTCAGCCCAGTCACCATCTACCACATGACCCTGAACGACAGCGACGTTAGCGAGCACTGCGACGGCGACCTCTGCTCCGTCAACTACAGCTTCACCAAACTCAACGGTGAGTGTGTCGGAGACCTCGTCTGCACCAGACTGGACGGCAACGCCTGCGGATCGTTTGGGCTGAGCCTGACGTCTGACGCAGGTTCCGTGGACGTGTGTCGCGCTGGCAGGAGTTACCCGTTCACGGTCGGGTTCTTTGGGGAGTTGGATTTGAAGGTGTGGGCGGTGCCTGGGGAGGCGTTTGAGCTGGACTGCGTGCTGTGGTGCACGGAGGAGGGCGGGGAGCCGGAGAGACATGAGCCGACGGAGGAAGAGCTGAAGATCTTGGAGAATATGGTAAGGACTTAAGAGTACTTAATGTAACTTTATATACTGACCGAAGTGTCTTCTTCTATATCTTTAGATAAACGGGACACATTACATGAAGCACCTTGCTCTCTCAAATTACAGCACCATTAACGATGAATATACCGGTTATTCCAACTATTATTATAAAGCTCCCAAAATCAATGGAATCACCGTTGAGGCACTTGGGTCACATACCGTCTACCAGCTTAGCAAGTATGGCAGTGGTTATGGTTCTTACTACGGGGCTACAACTTCATCTTGCAAGGAGAATTGCACCATGACCCATTATCTAAAGTGGTACCACCTCAGCAACTGCACTCTTTCATTCATGTGCAGTAGACTGCCCGGACACGCTTGTGGGGACTATGGAATTACTCTCCAGAAGGAGGATGGCACCGAGACCTCCGTGGATATCTGTCACGCCAGGCGCGTTTACCATCTGAGTCTGTCTTACTGGGAGACGTTCTCAGTTCGCTCATGGCATTCCGAGCCGATAGATGCCCAGTGCTACATGTGGTGCACAGAGGACGGAAGATTGCCAAGAGAAAGGCCTGAAGTGCAGTGGGATCAAGATCAAATAGGATATAGGCCAGTAAGGGAATTTTGTTTTGCAATGTGCAATCATGTAATAGAGACCATTCATTTAGGGTACTCATATTTCAATGGACCTCAATTCGATAGAAGTGGACAAGAATACGCTATACTATCTGTCTCCGACAAATGGCTATGATATTAACAACACTTGTACAGAGCAACGTTGCGAGTCCTCCTTAGAGATGATCTTCAATGGGCCTGGGCAGCAATGCGAGGCAGTGTTCCAGTGCCATTATATTAACTATTGTGGAAATACTGAACTTTCCATATCAGCGCCGTTATTAAACCCCACTCCTGTATGCTTTCCAAGGGAAAAGCACGTGACGACCCTAAACAGAGGGGAGAGCTTTCAAATCCAGCTTTGGACGACGAATGAAACGTATCCCGGAGGACTTGGTAGCTGCACATTTAAATGCGAGTCTGCGGAGCTTCCGTTTGAAGAGAATTGTTCTTGTGGAATCAGTGATGATAGCGAAGATGAACAAGAGACACCAGAGTTGACAAAGGTAAAGTAGAAAAACTAGAAATGGCTAGAATTGCAATGATAAAAAAGGACTTTCAGTGCGAGTCACGAGTAGGATAGTTTTAATAAGAAATCAAGCAAAGTTGTCCAAATTTATCAAGCAAAGTTGTCCAAATTTATTTATAGGACGTCCTCTACAGATATATGGAAACATATTATAAAAGAAAGTTTTACATTTTATATATTTCTTTTAGGGTTACCAAGTTGCCGTTCCTCTCCCAGCTCCAATCCATTCTCCTCAGAAAAATGGAGAGAATTACCCATGGCAAGCTCAGCTCCTCAAACGCGCCGCCTGGGGCAGTGAAGACGACTTTGAAATGCAGTGCAGCGGGGCGCTCTTGGACGACAGGCACGTGATCACAGC
>LR137488.1:0-23419 GCA_900659605.1 Tisbe holothuriae | reverse complement strand
CGGTAGCAGAAGCAGGAGATCTGCTCTCCGGGCCAGTCAGGTGAGAGCTGCGGCATCGAAAAGAAACCCTTTTGTGCTCAACTTGTGTTTTGTGGTGTAATTTATCGATGTCAACATCATCAGATAAAAGGTAAAGTTTGTACAACAACGTTCTTCTTCCCCGTTTTAATAATGTTTATTACATTTTCAGTGGCTCTGAAACCATGACTACGAATCCTGTTCCTACTTCAACTTCCCCCAAAGCAAACAACTTTTTAAAATAATCGTCCACAGTCAAATTGAAACCCGAGAGCGAAATCCGTTGTTGTTTTTGTTGCCACAGCAAAGAAGAAGAAAGAAGGTAGGTTGTGTTAGAGTAATGGTATGCTTTTAATTTAATAATGGATGGATGAACTTAAAACCTTCTTTAATGTCTTAAATGACATTGTTTCACACTGAATGGTTGAACAAAATGTATGAACCTGAAGCTATTCTACCTGTTCATATTTCTTTCCCCCTCCACAAAAGTCTCCTCTTGAAATAAGAGTCACTTTTGTTTGCTGAGCAAATTTCCTTTTTCTCCTCCACCACCAGCTCGGCCACTTGAGAAGCTGAAATCTTGAGCATTTACTTCTACCTCTCATGTAACGCTCATAATTTAATTTATGGCATTTTGTAGCAGTAGGTAGAGAAACAGAAGCTTTTGGCAGTTACTCAAGAAAATGGAACAATATGTTTTGTTTGTGGAATTATTGCTAGATCAACCGCTTGAATATGCAATAACTATGCATATTTATACAATCATAGTACAATTATAAACACTTATCCTGCATTTTCTACCAATTTTATAAACTCTTACTTCCTTGCTACTAATATAAAATGGGAAAGCAATGTTAACCATCTCTGCAAAAGTATTCTTTTGCGGTTGAGACCAACTTTGCTCACTTCGAATTTCTGTAGCATATTACATCATTTCTTTCAAAGTTTTGTTACAAAATCCACCCCAATAATAGTAATAACAATATGTTGGCGCCAGTAGTGGCTTCATCATTTTCCCATTACAAGAGTGCTTTCCACACTCCCCTGTATAACAAATATAAGGGCAAGGAGAATCAAGCTCTCTTTCTCTTTCTCTCTCTTTCTCTCTCTCTCTCTCTCTCTCCTTACTCTTCAGATTGTCATGGAAACACAAAAATGTTTCTCCTCCTTTTTATGATTGCTCTCTCAATACATGGATTCTTGATATGGTAGAGAAATAGCACCAGAGTAAGTTTTTGACCATAATAATTCAATACCTTCTTTTGCAAAGGGATTTTAGTAGTGAAAAATGTAAGTTAATTAATTAGCTCCATTTAACACGATGAAACATTTTCATTCCCCATTGATCTAAGACCTTTCCAACTTCCATGGCTTATCAGTCCCCCTCACCTTCCCGCACACGCGCCCACCTTACAACATAATACAAACCTAACGCCGTCGTCGTTACATATCATCATGTAGTACCGCGCCTAAGTATTGTCAAGAGAGATAAGGTCGGCAGAGAGAGACAAAAGTAAAGGCATTCTCTTCCTTCCGGTAAAGAGAGAGACATGGACTTTATAGAGAGAGGAAATCACTATTCAAATACCTCCATGGAAGTTATTTTGAGCACGCTCTCTCTCTTTCTCTCTGACATCGTTTAGTATCATTGCGGCCAATTACACTCCTCACCAGCGCGCATGCACCGGTGTAAAAAGGTGAAGAAAGGCTCTTTTTCATATGATCACATAATGAGCGCTCCCTTGAGGCTTTCTTGTCTTATCGCAACATTGCAAATGGGAGCTGCTGCTGTGATTAGCACGTTGTAAAATGGGACTTTTTGCGAGATTATATTAGAGGGAAAATATGTCATGTTTAGCACTGAGTAGCAATTGTTATATATTGGCCTCAGCCGGCGCTAAGGCGACGGTAGAGATTTCTTTCTCTCTCTCGCTAGCTGTAACTCACTTTTTGGGGGAGGGGATTTTTGATCGTGTGTGTGCTTGTCGGCGTCGTATTTTATGTTATTTTTTCAGTCATTCGAAGGTGCGAGAACAGGAGAGATACGTTTTTTAGACTCAAAGAACCGGAAAAGAATAAATAATAGTGTGTTATACTGGCATTCAATGCGACCAAAAATGAGGTAAGCGATGCTGCAATCCGCATTTAGAACATGACTGTTAAGGGTTTATTGCAATTACTTGCCATATACAGTTGCAATGTTACTACAGTTTTTGATTGAATTGTTTGCGAAATTAGGTCCCTCTTTTTATGGCCAAGGCGTAAAACGTCAACTTTTGCGCTATCAAGGATTTTTCAGTGACGGTTTTGTTGCCTTATCTATGAATCATCATCATGGGATTACCTTTTCTGGCGGTTAAAAGATCGAGTTTTGAACTTTAATTTATTATTATTAAAATATAACCATTATATGGCATCAGGTTATCAGTTTTATATGCTGTATGAACAGGTGCTTAAGTGATACTTTAGCAATTATTTGGTGCAGAAAGCAGCTCAAGTATTATCCCGTTACTTCATCCCATATTCAATGCAAATCACCGCCGTATTTATTCAGCTTTTACTGTTCGACATAAAAGCCCTTCTTCTCCTTCTTCCTGTTCCACCCAATAAAGATAAGAAGATATAGCGGCGGCGTATTTATGACTCAAAAAGCTGCTGCACACACTACTCTAATAATATGATGTGTTTGTGTGTTCGAATGCAATTCTATGACGAGAAGTCATATTGTCGTAAAAACTAACACCCACATGAAAATAAAGTAATGTTTTTGAAGAAAATAGATTTTTTTCACGGCATGGCCGCACCCTTCCGGTTGCAGGGCAGGGAGGACGACTGCAGCAGGGTTGCCGGTTTAACAACTGAGTTAATATCATAACTTATTAATACTTAGGTTTCTGCATTCTAATACACTTTTTCTAAACTAACAGTCTACTGCATACATTTGTGAAATGGCATCCCTACTTTAGTCCCTTGCCTTGCATAAACAGGCAGCAGGAAAGGAACCCTTCTCTCCTCCACCCATTAGTTTTTGGGGGTAAACACCATTTACAGGTGAAACTGGCTGCATACATAGGTGTCCATTTCCGGCCAAATAAAATGAATGGAGGTCATCCTCCCCACCAAAGTGTGGTCCAATAAAATGAATGCCAGCTAGCTCTGTTTGTCAATTAGCCCCTATCACATTTTGACCTGAGAGTGCTAAAAAGCCATAGCGGCACATTTGAACATTGGTATCAAGTGAGGGGAAATAAAAGTGTTGTAATATGTTATAAGAATCCACTGTGCTTCATTTTCTTGTGCAACAGGTTCCAAACGCACTGTGGCGTGAATCCTGTACAATAGCGGGGTCTTCATTTATGATAAGATGTCACGGGTGTGATAAACAGAGGTCGGTTTAGAAGATAGTTTAACGTGTTATAGACACTGTTTTGAGAGTTAAAAGTGGTTCAGGAATCCGGTTTAGACACAAAGGAAGAATATGAAAGAGAGCGGCAAAAAATACGGAAAGATTTCGGATCAGTCTGAGGGGAAATTTTGCAACAGCAGTTTCTCAACCTCATATTGGTTAGAAACAAAAATGCGTCTTATTTTAATTCCCTCTGATTTATTGACACCTCTTTTTCTTCAGAAGTCGGCAGGAATTTATATTTCATCTGTAGCCGAATTTCGGAAATCCCCCTTTTGCCAATGAAAGGTGATCTTGCTTCTTCAGGAGTTCCCTTTTTGCCAACATCAAAGCGACATATTTTGACACTGGACGTAAAACAAGCAGTTTAATTCAACACATAGCTAAAATAATGAATTCATCAGGCTCTAATAAGCATAGAAATAAAACGTAAATAGCGACAAAAATGTTTATTATTGGTTATAAGTCTACATCCCCTTTTAGTTTAACAAAAGGGGACGATTTGAATCATCTTCCACAATCCCGATCCCTTCTTTATTCTTTAAACACACTCTCTGTATAAGAGTATATAGAAAAGGGATCAAGTTTCTCTCTCTCTCTCTCTCTCTCTCTCTCCACCTGAGGCTCTCTCGTCGTCGTCTTTGTGTATTCGTTTGATTCTCAATCGGGATTTTCAGTTTGGATTTTTTAAGAGGACGTGAAGATTATTAATTTCAAAGGGAGGAAGGAAGCGAGTTGTTGGAGATAGAGGAGTGTAAGTGTAGTTTTGATTTCTGCTTTAGGCTCTCTAGTTATAGTTTGTAGGTAATGGTTGCTCTATTTATCAATATAAAATAGATATAAATTATACTAATGTCCCTTTTTCTCACTTCCTATTTTCAGGTATGCAACAAGTGTCAACTCGGAAGAAAAGAAGAGAAAAGTGAACGAAGAAAACTCCTCCCTGTCGGAACTTCTTTCTGATTGCAGCCAAATATCAGCTGGTAATTCTGGGATCACATTTTTGTTGTAGAAAATCGCTCTCCTCCGTTTGTGAGCGTACCCGGATTGTCAGATGATATGTGCTGAAGTCAGACCTCGAACAACGCTTTTGAAATTATGCTTTCAAATATCTAACTGCACGAGGGAGATTATAAACAACTACTTAATGGATTAGGTTCGGGTGAATGGTTTATTCTGGTAGTAGGTACAGGGTGATTTTTTCTTCTTCTTCTCAGCTCGTAACTCAATATTGTATGATAATACTCATTTGTACATAAGCAACATATTATAGAGACTATCCAGAAAGGTTTGCCATTTCTTACTAAACTTTCAGCATAATACATAATCATTAGAAGCTAATAACTTACCACCCTGTGTATATATAATGGAGTATCATATGACCCAGCTAACCATAATTAACAACTGCACCCAGACCACCATCTAACAACAAATCTCCTTCCACCACTGCACAGCCAGCGCACGTAATCTCATATGGTAACACCGAGATAAACTTTGTTGATGCACCCTCGGGGTTTCATGAGAGATTTCATGCCAATCATAGATTAACAAAATAATATGTAGATACATGCAAAAAAGATAAAGAAATAACTTGCTACAACTGCTGGAATGAAGGTAATGTTTATGCTGTCATTCTGAATCATGTTCTGTTGAAATTGTCTTTGTTTTGCATTTTGTACAGTAATGTTGTTGTAACCGACAATATGTTAGTAGTATATTACTTATCGATGTGCTATCGTAACTGCATTCAGGACAGTTAACATTATAATACCGTCTTACATGTTATCTGTATCTCGTTGCATGTAGCTATTACAATGTCTGCATGCCTGTATAAGTTATACGTACATACAATAATAATAACAATGTGTCCCTCTCTCGTGTATAATGTCAGGCATTACTAATTTACATATGCATTATGTGTTAATAGTAATTACTAAAAGTAACCTTTTCGGGAATTTAGTCCCCAAAACTTATTCTTGATAAGAGATCCCATCTCGATATCTAGAGTAATTCCAAGTAATGCATGCCTAATACACATATGTCCATAGATTTATAACCCCAATCCGTAATAATAATATTAATCCTCTTGCACAGGTGTTTTTGCCACATCACAACTTCTCCCTTGCTTTCTCTCTCATTCAGTCCTAACCCAGTCTCCCAACTGTTCAGAATAAAATGTTCAAGTGCAGTGTCGTATAAGAATATGTTATAAGAAGCTAAGGCGTGAGTATTACAACAGGTACTGGTTGTATCATTTTTGTTAGACTTGAGAGTTCTCTTGCCAGTACTTTTGTAAGGCTCAACCGCTGATACTTCATACAATGGGTTGATATTGTGTATATTATATTGTTGTACTTCTGTTTTTGTGCATGTGTAATTTATCTTTGTTAAAAGGGATTCGTTTACAGCTGAAATTAGGACACCAGAGCTACCAATTTCCAGCGAAACTATGCCATTAATTCCCCCTTCTCATTATTGGACGATATTAAGCCTTTCTTAGCCAATCAGAGATCCCTTTTATGATCAGATAGCCAATGAAAATTGACTCTGTGGAAGTGGTGTCCAATTTCAAGCTTTAATCATAATAATAATTCATGCGATACCTGACCAGAAGAAAGAAGAAGAAAAGGGAAGGAAATTTATGACTGACTTTGATCTAATATTGTACAGAAGAGAGAAAGAGATCAAGAAATATCTAACTTGTATACTCATAATGTCTCATATCTTATTTGTTATCGTATACTGAATTTTGATATAATTGTGCTATATGCGACGTATATAAGGGTTTTTCTTATATTTAAATGTATCAATCAAGACAGGAAAAATTGTGTTGTAACTGTTGTCGTAACAAAACTTAGAACCACGAATACTTAGTATTAGTTGCCTTTAATCGAAAATGATATAATTAGTCCTGTGACTCCTGTAATGCATAATGTTTAATATGTTGAGGCTTGATAGCATACTGATTATTGATTAATGCAAATAGTTATGAGGCCAGATGTACAAAGTACTAAAGTAATATGAAAATATAATATATATTATTGCTGTAATAATAAACAACGCTCTCGTATGCATTATAAGCTAGAAATGACACCAATTTACATTATTAAGTCCGCTGACTCCTGTAATGTTGAAAGTATACTGATTAATGCAAATAGTTATGAGTCCAGATGTACAAACTACTAAAGTAATATGAACGTCGAACATATAAAATATAATATATCTATAATAATAATAACACAATTGCGTCGTATGCATATTACACTCCTTTCCCGGAGTGATGACAACAAAGATGCCTCGTAATGTCACCGCCGCGCGGGAGATTCAAATCAATGATGAACGGTTATATGATTCTCTTTTTCTCCACTATTTTTATTTCTTTTTTCGTATTTATTCCGTTCTTTCAGTTTTAAATATGTTTTGCCTTATGTTACAATCAGTTGAAAATTAATCACATTATTCGAACAGTTTTCGTATTTCTTTCTTTCGTTCACCGCGGCGAAGTATTCTTCCATGTTAAATATATTTTATATCCTTAGGAACGAAATAAGCTTAATTTCGATGCAAAAACAGCAATTAATGGAAGAGTTTCTCTTTTTTGATCATACAAAGGAAGTTGGAAACAATAATAGCTGACGACTAGCAGAATGCAGAAACTACATATTTCAAAATAACTCTCCTGAACACTTGTTTATACTCTGTTTTGTGAGGTAAATAGAGAGAGGGGCTAAAAGACATTTTTGAACATATTTGGTAATGCTAATGGCATAATGTCATTGCATGGTATTGGGTTACATGAACTTTTAAAGTATGATTGAATTACTGTGAATGGTTTATGAGTAAGATCATGAGCAAATGCTAGCAAAGATTTGAGTTACATATGTACATTTTAATGCTCTTTTCTAGTCGTGGCGCTGAAGGAAAACCCTTTTAAGATGTTAAGTATCAATGATGTACGTTTGAAAATGTATAGATGTTAAGGGGTGACTTTGAGTTAATTCGGCTCTTTTTGTTTAACGAATGCAATTTTTTGACCTTTTTTCTTGGTAGAGAGGAGCTCGATTCTCACACGATTCCGTAGCAGTTGAAAAGTAGAGAGCATTTTTTATGTTTTACTTAGAAAAAAATGTCATAAATATGTCCTGTTTTATCATTATTTCTATAAATAATAACACATAAAACGGGTTATCATGCAAATTTGAAACAGGAGTAAAGTGTACAAACTTGCTCATGGCCATACTACAAAAGCACATTCACTTGTAAACAATCACATTAAAAGACACAAATTACCCATTTCCCAATGCAAGTTTAAAGCATAAACAACCAAGAATTTAGCAGTATTATGACACTCCTACAGCTATTTTTTGAGCAGAGTTTTGGTATATATTGATAATATAGGAGGAATATAAATTTTTTTCAGCATGCCATAGAAAGGTGGGGGGTTGTTATTCCGAATATATCTTTTTGACACTAAAAGAGACCTAAAACCATGTTTTAATAATTTTATGCACCATTCTGTTTTTCAAGTAGAAAATCAACAAGTTGTGTGTTCCTTTCATGATCTTTCATCCTTGGGGGTGTCGGAAAGGGGTTATTTTAGTATATTCAACGGCAATATTATTTAGTAGAAACTATTATCTCATCATTCGTCTCGGTTTCTTAAATCATTCATACTACTCCGTCAAAGCGAACTTTTATGTGTTTTAACGCATCTGACCTTTAGAAGGTGTTTAGACTTATTATTGGGTGTGTGTAACCATCAAACGTAAGTAAACATAATGGCAATATATATCTATTTAATAGTGGTGATGATATTATTATACGCTATATTCGCATTTTCTAGCAATCGTAAGTAGTCAATATAATCTGAAAATGGAATTCATCCTCTTATTCAAAATGATTGAGCTTCAAAAATGCTTTTTCTTAATCTTCTTTAATATTTCTCAATATTGGAGTTCACATTTTTACTCTTTCTTTTTAGCAATTAATTTCCGCACTTTTATAACCTTCAGTGTCTCTGAAATTACAAAAAAGTCACCAGCTGCTTATTTCTTTCTCTCTTAAGTCTCTGTTCACAGTTAAATAATAAAATTAACCTACTCTCTTTTTATAAATTCTCAACAGTAATGCATGAATCTGTTTCTCTTAAACGGGGTTATAATCAGTTCACTTTATGCGTCTTTAAATCGTCCATGATCGATAATTAAGCTCCACAACTCTTAAATGAGGCTTTCCAACCTCTCCCCGTTACTATTATCAGCCTTATTACTGCTACTACTCGACGCTCTGCTGGACGACGGCAACCGGGTCGTTGGCGACGCACTCGCAGCCTTCACCGTCAACCCTGGATCTGGCACGCTCGTTGCAGACTGAGCCGCCTGCTGTTGCTGCTGCCTGTACTCGCTAAACTCCTTCCGCATCGCCTGAACCCGTTCTGTCACGTCAACCCTCGGCCGCTCAGCCTCCGGACGCCCGCGTGGGAACACGGGTGAGTAGATTTCCGAATCGCTAAACACTCGCTCAGTCCGGCCCAGCTGCCGGCCGACGTCCCGATCCCGCCGCGGGTCGTAGCCAAGATAAGGCCGGTTCCACTTCTGCGGCAGTGCATCGCGCACATCGCCTAACAAGACTTCATCCGTGGGCGTCCTCGTGTCGAACTCGTAATGTCGGTCTATTGACACGTCAAGAGTCGGCGCTGAGTGCGCGGACCCGGGCGGAGTGTCGAGGCTTGTATCGCCTGCTGCCAGCGGGGATGGCTCCATACGCTGGGTCAGAGCTCGCGGCGGCTGCTGTGGCTTTGCAGTCATGCCCATGGTCTGATGCGGGGTCAGGGGCGGGACGAGGTACGGCGGGTCCGTCTCCGGTAATGGCGGTGCTATGGACAGCGGTTGGGAGTAGTGATAAGCGCTGAAGCTGGGAACGACCGGTGGTTGCTGCTTTGGAGGCCAGTTTTCGTAGTGCGGCTGCAGCTCCTCTGAGATCACTTTGTTATTGGGGTCAAGTATTGAAGACGAAAGCTGAGATCCGGATGAAGACGATTGGTTGTTCTGAGACGTGTTTTTGCTGGCGATGCCACTTGAAGAACTTGAGCCGGTGGTGGGTTTCTTAACACGGCCTGCGGCAACTTCTGAATGCCGTAGACGCTTTGCCGCGGCAGAAGCTGGGTCATCAGACCCGGATAGAGACGACGCAGCGCTGTGCGTACCCGGACTGGAGGAATGCGTCAACGCAGTGACCTCCGCGTCAAGGACCTCGCTCACAACACTCGCCTCCTCTTCAATGGGTTCACCACTTGGCGTCACTGCAGACCGACGTGGCGTCGTTAGACCCTGCGCATCAGCTGACAGCGCCCCAGATTTCCGCCGCTTGCTTGTTGTTGTCTTTGGTACTGACTTTGTCACAGTCATGGGGTGATTCTCCTGACCAACGTTGGCACTTGGAGTGGGCTTCCGTCTCGGTGCCACGGGAGGGGGTTCAGACAGCCGCCGTGCCTTGCCAGGCTGAGGTTGTTGGAAGTACAACATGTTCTCGTAGTCATGCTGTGGGTATCGGCCGTGGTTTGGCAAAGGCGGTGGGGAACTGGTGGCTACCGGTTCTTGAGCTGGCTCAGCAGGCTGAACGTAGAGTGACTGCCAGTAGCTTCTGGGTTCCTGGACGCCAACAGGATCCGGATACTGCCTTGATGGTGATATATGGCCATGGATTGGCGCTGGGTAGTTGAGTGCATAGTTCGGGAACATTGCCTCAGCAGGAAGGTACGTTGGCTTTGCCCAGTAGCCACCACTGTGGCCATTTGGTGCTGGCTGTTGTTGGACATGCCCTTGCCCTTCATGATCTCGTTTCCGCCTCGCCCTGGCAAACAGACCTTGTTGCTGCTCTTGCTGCTGCATGAGCAACTGCTGATTACTGTAGTGGTGGTTCATCTGCTGTGGGTGGACATCCGCCCGCACTATCTGGGATGAGTACGCCGGTGGAGGCTCCTCATCGGCAGGGAAGTGCTCAGGAATGGTATGCAAGTCAGAGCTCCGAGTGGTCGTATGCCTCAGACTCCTTGTTGTTGATTGGCTGTTCTGCTGACTTTGACTGTTGTCCCCAGGGCTAGTGAGCAGCGTGCTCGGCAACGACCGCTCATTATGAGTGACAGTGCTGACGTCTGAGTAGTTGTGGATGGGACTCATCCACTCAGTCAGCGGCACCTGCTGGTCCAGTGGGGACGACGCGCGTAGCTGAGGCCCGGCATGATCCGGACGGACAAGTTCCAGGTTGCTTGTTCGGATGAGGTGATTGGCGCCTGGGCCGGAGATGGTGAGTAGTGAGGCTGAGGAGGGGCCGCTGGTGCCGCGGCGGCGTGGGTCGAGAGCGCGTAGGCGTTGGAGGTCTTCTTCAACCATGCGGCCGACTTGGTGTTGCTGCTGTTGCACCTGCATTTGGTGTGATGGGTGAGGGTATTGAGGACGGGGGAGGGTGCCAGATCCTTCACTGGCTGTGCGGCCACCATAGACAACCTGAGAATGTTAGAAGTTGAAAGCATGCAATATAAAATGATTAGATAAAGTTTTCTTTACCTGTTTCCAATAAATTGGTTCCGGCCTCTCCCACTCCCGATCCGCCCCCACCTTGTACACCCCACTCTCCACAACAAACGCCCCCGGCGGCATGTTGCTATAAAGCCTCTCCGGGGAATACCCAGCCACAATGGCAACACTCCGCGTCCGGAACCGGTTCGCCGGCAGATCCAGATCGAATCCGCCCTCATCGTCGTCATCCCGCGCCTGGGGATCGTCTTCAAGCACGAACCGACCGTCTTGGGTCCTGGAGATGAGCCCTCGATGCCCTGGCTGGGATGGGTACTCCCTGTGGACGCTGTTATACTTGCGACCCTTGCGCGCCTTGAACGGCCCGCCGCGTCGCCGCCGGCCGTCGCTGTAATCCGGCTCATCGAGCCAATGCGGGCTGCCCGGCGGCCGCTGCTCGCCCAGTGTCAGCAGCTGGTCTTCCAATGTTAGAATGCAGTCTGACACGTGTGAGAAGACGTTTAAAAGTCCCCGCTTGACGTGGAGCGGGCTGGAGGAGCTGGGGATGGTGGTGGTCGTGGTGGAGCGGCTGCTGTTCTGGCTGCTGTTGCTGGGGGATGTGAATGAGGACGAGGAGGGGTTAGAGCTGGACGTCTTCATAGCTGGAATTCTGCTTTTTCCATGTCTAAAAAGGGGATAAAGAACATATTAGAATTGGTCCAAAATGGGCTGTTGGTTAGTAGTTCTTCACCGGGTTAGAATTGCCATTGTTTGAAGTAAAGGCGTTTTATATAATGTACATAATCATGCAAATTTCATACTCAAACTAAACCAGGCATCAAAATCTGAACATAATAAATGCATTTGTAGACACACGAAAAGGGGGTTACATTCAAAATATCACTTCTTTCATCTTCTGTGTGTCCGTGAAAAGTTAAAACTCGGTGAGTAGGAATTTCGAATTGTAAAGAGTACCGCTTTATTATTCTCAAATTTCTGCATCACCTTTCGCGCTGTGTGTTTGTTAATTGTCATCCATCATCGGGCGCGGAGTAGGCGGAAAAAAGCGCGGTGAGAAAAAGACAAGGAAATAGTAGAAGGAGGAGGAGTAGAGGAAGGAGAGTTAGGTATTAGTTTAAACCTTCTTTATACGGATTTAAAGAGCTGTTAGTCTGTGTGTTGTATTTTGGTGGCATATTTACCTCTTCAAAGGCACTTGACTTATATGACTCCGCTCGCCGTTCCGGGCCTCTGACATTCTGCATGCAACCATATTGTAAGCTGAAAGCAAAGGCAAAAAAGGGGACGAGAGTTAAGGGAAAATAATAAAATAAGGTAAGCATGATGATAACACAAATGAGCTAGTTTATATGAAATAAATGTATCCTAGGTATAATATGTGCACAGCTATAATATTGGTGAATAAGAATGAAATAAATGACACGATTCATACACGATGCAATAGGCTACAAAAAGTGCAGTTATACTTAATACATAAAACATTGACAAAATCATACAGTGCTCTGGAGAAAGGGAAAGTGTTTTTTTCTACTTAGTAGTGACAAAAGTTGCAGTATTAGAAGTGTTTAAATGTATTACATTTAATATTTTACGTTAAACGCCTTTCCTCGTGTTAGTACTTCCTATCTTCGGAAAGGTATTTTCAAAGTGTGCAGAACGTAACAAAGGTGCTAACAAGCTTTAAGCTATCTTCTATGTGGTCTAATATAATGGACTCATATTCTAAACAATATGCCGTATATATGTAATTTCCTTCAACTTGACATACTTGGCGTTGGGTGAGCCCTGTTGATTTCGTTTATCGCTGCATTTTATAAAGTTATTTGAGAGAGAAATATGGGAGAGAGAAAGAGAGAGAAAGAGGAAGAAGAATATATGAAAGTACATTCACAAATCACTTTTCCCATACGAGACAATATCAATAGCACAGTGGGTTGAGTGGAATATTTAATTAATGAGACAACCCAGTGTGCGATACGACAGCAATTATTGGGGAAAAGGAGAAGACAGAGATAGAGCATCCACAATCATATTGGGGAAAATCAATTTAAATGTCATTAGAAAGCATTGTATCGGGCAAAAGAGTCTTCATATTAATATTATATTAATTTTAGATGAAAATTAAGCACATAGTAGTTACAATGAGATTTGTTTTGAATACAGACACAGGCAGAGATAAGGCAGTTAAAACATATCATATTCCTGCAGTACATTCAATTTTCAAAATTATTTAGATGCATCATTCCGGATAGTATTTAAAATGGGGGCAGGGCTTGCATCATAGTGGGCATTTAAGGGCTGCAAAATAGCAACCCTCGGCATTCATAGCTACATTCTACAACTTGCCAGATTTACAACATTCAAAAATATCATTCCCCGCCGAGATTCGTTTCTGTTACGGGATGCGTCGCATACCAGTCGCTGAGGGCTGAGTAAACTTTGAGATTAAATTTAATTACTTTAACTAAACTGATTAGAGCAGTTTAAAACTGTAGCAATATCTACTTTCAATTCCCTATCGAATGAGGGTAAGTAGAGCTTTATATGACATATATTAGAGGTTTTGTATTTAGGTGCCTTAAATCCGCGACTGGTATGCGACGCTGATGTCAGCGTCTATCTCAAAACGAATCTCGGCGGGTCATATCACAACATATTGGGGCAGGGACTCGCATAAGTTCATTAAAGACTCACCTCTTTCCTGCTTCTTCCTCCGCTTCTTATTGCAGATCTTGACCGTGCACACGGACAGCACGATGGCCACGATGAAGAAGAGGATTCCGCCGATGAGCCCGGCCGTGACGGCGCGGCGCTTCACGTTCTCCGGCAGGTCGTACTTGAGCACGTCCGAGATGGAGTAGGAGGTGAGTGAGTGCGAGAACACGCGGAAGAGGTACGCCTTGGCCGTGCCCATGTTCTTGACTGAAAGATTGGATACAGTGTGTTATAGGGGTTCTAGCTTCGGGTATTTGGAGTGAAGCAAAAGAGGGAAAAAATGAGCATACAATACTTTAGAGTATGTTACTGTTGTACATAATAGTTTATATGCAGAAACTAGAACCGTATACTTACCTCCAGGTTTCCTCTGATAGCGTTCAACAAAAGGTAGATTTCTACATGGTCAGCTAGTGCCTAGATTATCCTCTTTTGCCTTACTCCAAATACCAAATTGTAATAATATTATTCCCAGCTTACTCATATAAGAGGCCTCGTCGACGTGAATATGCTGATCGGTTAGCGGCATCCACTCTCCGCCCTGGGAGTCCTTCTTGATCTGGACGGTGTAGTACCGGATGGGCGAGTTGTCCCCCTTGGGACCCACCCAGCGGAGCACCCAGCCGCCGGCCTCCTGGGTCAGGGTCAGGTTCGTCGCTAAGGGCGGGGCTTCTCCTGGGGGAACGTCTAGGGGTCAGATACCGCACACGACGGGGCAGGTATGGGGCAATTAGGGGGTTAAGATGGGGCAAGGAGGGGAGAGAGAAGCGTACTTTAGTATAATGCCCGTTTCTGTACGGTGTTTAAGAGATCAAATGAATTAATAAGAACGGTAATGATAAATATAACACTTTCATTTGCATGTGAAGGTTTGGTTCAGAATACGGTACAACTGCTATAAAATTACCAACGAGCATATAATTGATTAATTCAGTTCAAATGTTATAATCGTCTTGAAAAATGCTCGCTGGTATATCATTGATGACTATAAAATATAATTTTGAAACATTTCATATATACGGTAATAAAATATAAACATAAAATAAATATTAATACCAGTAATCGTGTATAGCAGCTGTAACCTAACCCCTAGCCTGGGCCTGTTAGTATACCCTAATATATATATAATAGTCCCTAAAGTACACTGTTTACACTATTCAAGAATACCCTACCTACAGCTGTAATTAGTAATCTGCTAGTAATTGCTAGCCAGATAATTATTATAACCCTACTTAGTTAACCTGATGGTTTCCTACAACAAAAGTTATATCTAAAGTGCTGGGGGACTTTAGTTATACCATCCTGTTTCAAATATTACTAGACCTCGAATGTTTACTTGATCTAAACTTTTTTTCTGGTTTATTTTTCCTGCTTTAATGCAAATGTACGCCACACGCGCGTTTTTCCTCTTCATCAACAGCATTGTGGGAAATAAGTAAACAAGCCTGCCAAACAAGCAAGTTTCCTCATTTATTATAATTAAATACAATTATATCAGCCTTCAAAGGGTAAATGCTATAATAATGTGCTATACTTATAGGTACATCTGAATGCAAGAAATGTCGTGTTTGGGCAATATTTAAAAGATCCTTTTTCCACCCAAACTTTTTCATACATTTCACCTTGCTTGAGAAAAATCTTCATTCTAAAAGAGCAAAATCTCTTTTTTTCCCATTCGCTCTGAACCCATTACATGAATCACGGTGGAAAATTCGAAAAGTTTTTTAAAGAATTGTTCCACTTCTTAAAGAGCTTTCTATTCAAAGAATGGCGCTTTTTTTCCGCTGCCATCATAGTTGATGGTGTTATTTGGAGAGAAGTGTCATGATAATAATAATATTGCTGTCTGGGTGGAAAATGACTCAGCAGATATGGAAACAGGGCTAAAAATAGGACTTCCTTAAACTTTTGATACTTGCCAAAATAATAGCTGAGTTATACACCTGAACTAATCAAATATATTTTAATCTGCTCTGGTTTCACTAGTCATATTCTCCCTACATGTGCCACAGCACTGCATATAGTCCTATTAAAATATAAGCTACCTTTTTCCCTAGGGATTTGGGGATAAATGATGTAACCCTTGCTGTCTCGGGGTAGGAGTCGATAGTCAAAAACGGAAAGGTCTGAAAACAAAAAAAGCGAGGTGCAAAATGGCAAACAAAAAGAACACAAAATAATATTAGCAACATATGTATAAGTAGAAGAAGAAGTAACACATAATTAATTAGCATAAATAAATCAACAGGAAAATGAAGATATTGAAATGCATGCAGGGATTGTTATATTGTCTAATGTGTATAAAAAGCCAGAGGAACCATTTTGTTCTCTTCAATGTTTAGATGTCAGAGGGCTTTTTGTCAAATAGTTTCACACAAGTTCAATCCGCTCAATCCTATGGATATCATTGCTAATTAATATTCACATTGGAAAAAATGTACAATTGTGAATGGTAATGAAACCGTAAATTCTGATCGGCGCAAGGTTTGGTACTCTCCTGGTTGTAATATGTGTTTTATCCATGGCTCGATCGAATTTAAGAAGAACTTAATGATAAGCGCAAATGAAGCCAAAATGCCCTGATTTCTGCTGTAGCTAACAGTAGTGTCAGGGGAAATTAGGAATTAAATAGCAGGAAACTAGGATAAGAGAAGTGTAAAGTCATGCATTGGAAGAGAGTTGATAGAGAATGAAAAAGTCCCTAGTTCAAGTTGGGGCCTCAGGTCTAATTTAACTAATCCAAAGCAATCTTTGATATTAAAGGGTTTCTAGCATAATGCCACCTAATGTAGGGTTTATTTAAAGACTAAACCTATTTCCCTCCTTATGTCTTTGCTGCCCTATTGACTATTGCATTATATTCTTACTCTGGTTTCCCGTTCCATTGTTAGGTCCACCTTTTATTTCCAAATTGAACTCAATACAGTCTATAAGTTAGGTTGTTTTTTCGGTATAAGCAGAGAAGGAGGAAGGGAGGAAAGAAAAGAGAGTAATATTAGTATAAAATCTTGGTTTTCAGCTAAAGTAAATTCTATGTTGCCATAAAAGGTAAAAGGGCCATTTCTTGCTGTATCTGATAAACATGCTTAAAATAATATGTTAAAAAAGTTTCCATTACATAATGATTGTGCACTTTTAAACCTAATGTGTGCCAATAAATAATAAATATTTCTTTATGATAACTCAACAAAAATGGACATAAGTTACAACCTGAGGAGAGTAGTTTCCTAAGCGTGCCTTTAACGGCGGCAGTGTCGGGACCTTTCTTGCGCTTATTTCCGCGGCATTTGGCTGATTATAGGAGAAGAAAAGAGTGAACAAGACAAAGGACGCGATCAGAATAGGGTTACAGAGGATAGCGGCGGAGTCATTAATTTCAGGGTTGGTGCTAAACAAGCCCTCTGGCATGTGGTTCCCTCCAGCTTTTTTCTATCATTTGCAAGTGTGTTGTTACAGTATTATGGTTTACAGGATTCATAGGGGATATTATTAGTATTAAAATGTAATAAGCAGTTATATAGAAATATGGAAGACACATGAAAGATAGAGCGTGAAAGAGCAGTTCTGAATGGGGGGCCTTGGGGGTTTCATAATCCTCTTTGTGATGATTCAAAATGGTGGTTTGGTTTTCCTTACCAGTGGAAGTTGACTGTTCCGATGGGGAGGCTGTGGGCGGGTAGACCGACCAATCAAGACCACCATCACCTAATTATACCATCAAAGAGAGAGAGAGAGAGAGAGAGAGAGAGAGAAGGAGCGAGAGAGAGAGAGAAGGAGAGAGATAAGCAGCTGTGGTGAGTGGTCGAGAGAGGTGCCCTTCTGTCTCATAGGGCTGCGAGTTTGNNNNGAGAGAGAGAGAGAGAGAGAGATAAGAAGATGTGGTTAGTGGTGAAGATATGTGACCTTCAGTATCATAGGGATGCCATAACATCAGTGTTATGCCATAATTTGTTTATGTTACCTTTCGTCCTCGCTTCAATAATCTCCGAGTACATGCCGTCCCCGTACTCGTTGGTGCCGATCACCTGGAACTCGTACTTTGTGTTGGAGTTGAGGTTGTGGATCTGGATGTTGCGCGCGTCCGGCGGGGACACGGGAAGCTCGATCCAGTTCGGGAACTTGGACTCTTTCTCACGGTACCTGAAGTATAAGCAACGAGTTACAACATGCTCTGTCCATGTCAGTGGTTTGTTTACCTTATTTTATAGGTCTGCTGACAGACTGCGCATCCGCTGTATCCCGGCAGCCACTCGATGGAGACGCCGAACGTCTCAGAGTCGGTGATGGAGACGTTGGTGGGGGCGTGAGGCGTCGTGCGCTCGATGAACACCTCAGTCCTGGAAACAAACACATCATTAACTATAGTTCATTTACATTTTCTTTCATGTTTACCTTGCTACAATGGTCGCCACGTCATTCGACACGACACACTCGTAGACCCCGTGATCTGATTTGTGGAGATTCTCGAGCAGGAGCTCGCCGTTGTAGATCCGATGCCGGCGGTGAGGGAGGCGACGCCCATCAACCTGAAGTAGAGACGTTTGATATGCAATGGCTTGATTATTCTCGTATTCTTACCCTTCTCCATGAGATTGTTGGCCTCGGCGTCCCCACTGCCCCGCAGGGCAACGTGACCTTGCCCCCGGCCGACCTGTGGTACTCCTGATCCGGCCTCCTGATGAGCGTCGGCGGGTCCTTGATGACCACGTTCATGATCTTGGAGCCGCCGTTGTTGCCGTGGATGTTGAACGGCTTGCAGACGTAGTCGCCGGCATGCTCTTCGGACACTCTGAAAATTAAATTGAATATACCCGCCGAGATTCGTCAAAAAGGGACGCTGACGTCAGCGCCGCATACCAGACACATACCAGTTGTCGTGGTATGCATTAGCATTTCTTGTATTAATGAAAGTGCGGATGTAAGAAAAGTCAAAAAGTGAGAACTGCACTTTCATTAATACAAAAAATGCATGCATACTGAGACAACTGGTATGCGGCGCATACCGCGAGGGCCGTGAGGGAGACGAATCTCGGCGGGTATTTGCTGTAAAAGTAATTGCAATCGTTCTGTACCTGTCAATGAGAATGGATCCGTTCTCCATGGCCATGACCCCGGGGATGTCGAACGGGTCGAATATCCTCTTGTCCTTTGTCCACGTGACAAACTGGATGGGCGGGTTCGCCTCGATGTGGCACCGGATGACGCCCTGGAGGCCGCGAGGGATGTATTGGGTCGTCTCTTGCATCACGACGCGAGCGGGGTCTGAAGAAAGGATAATGAAGACATAGATTCGGATTGCTTTAAGAACTGTTTGGCTCAACTTAAACATCCTTGGTAAGGCTCATACTTTCTGGCTTAGCTCAAGTTATTGTTTATAATGCATGTTAAAACTTACATTCCACGGCAACCCATGCCATCGCCCCAATCGGCTGCCCAATCCCATTCGTAATCTCGCACCCGAAGCTGCCCTCATCCTTGGCAATGACCTTGGATATGACGAGCGTGCCGTCGGGCCGGATGAGGAACCTCCGCTCCATGTCGGAGATGGTTCGCACGTTCTGGCCGTTGCGGAACCAAGACGTCGTCAGGTTGGCGGGGTTGGCCTGGCCTTTGCACGGCATTTCAGCGCCTTGGCCTTCTTCGATGGTGAGGTTGCGGGGTGGGTTGATGATCACGGCGGCGCCTGGAAGAAATAGGACAGTTATTAGCGGATTAAAAATATTCTGTATGTGAGCATATCATTACATTACGCTGATCCGGATCGCTGTATAAAATGATCAGTTTTAATGCAATTTTTTTATGATTTTGCTTGTACATTTTAGTGTTATGCCCTCTAATTACTGCATAGAAACCCGTTTTTGGACAGTACAGTCCCATTATCATGTAGTGCCAAGTTGGCCTTCTCTCTCAACTGTAATTCTCATTACGAAAGTCGTTAGTCTTATCACTGTCTGTAGACTGTTTTATCATCATCCTTTTGTCCATTCATTGACTTTTAAATGGAGGAAACTGCAGAGGAAAAAGTGATCAGATGACCTTTTATCTCAATGTTTCTATGAGATAGATATTCAGTGCAGAAGAACTTGTATTATGACAAAAAGTATCCCTTTTTGCACTTATGCTTTCATCTTCTCTTTTTGCAATGGGACATGAACAAACTCAATCAGATCTCTTTCAACCGTGAAACAAAAGGAAAGCAATTGCTTTACAGAGATATCTCAGTTTTCCTTTCCAGAAAGTCTCTAAAAGTGTCGAATTTCCAATAGCTCATATTTTCCGAGAAAGAAAGTTTTTGTGCTCTCATTCCTCTCTCGCAGCAGCCACAAAACCATTTCAAATTTGAAGAAAATATAAAAGCTTCTTCTCAGCTGTTGCGTCTAAAACCGCAAATGCCAGAAAGAAAGGGAGCGAAGAAAGCATTTTAAGAAGTGTGTGTGTGCGGTTCAAGACATTTCTAACTGGGTTAAAAAGCATAAAAGTATGTTCAGCATCGTGTAAAACTCCGGAAATTTGATCGCATTTATTCCGTTGACAAGCTCTTTTCAAAAAGCTTTTTGACGCGTGAAAAAGTGTCTTTTATTAGCAGATGCTTTTTCTCATACAAATAATAATACACCTCGCCAACAAATGGCATGCTTTCACTATTGACAACTCGGTGGTTGTATTATTAGTGGAGTGGGCTCAGCAGGTGGGGAGGATACACTCAAAAGGAATTGTGATTGCCAGGCATTGGGGAGTTACTTTATATCGTTCCAAAAATTACAATTGAACTTAATAAATACAATGTAGATACATCTCCTGGTAACTGTAAGAATTACTTTTCAAAAGTAATCCATTCTAATGCACTGTTATTACTTCCCATCACTGAAGATATGAGAGGTTTGAGTGGAAGGGGATTTCTCTTCCTTCTGATTGTGGCTCATTTATCAAGGATCAAGAAAGGCTTCGAATCGAAATTTCGATGCAGAATTCTAGGCAGTGTTCTCTATATTTGACTTTATATTTGCAACAGTACTGCAGACTTATTGGCAAAGGTCCCTTTTTTGCTTCCATGCACGTCATAGCCTTTTCTTATGTCCTCTTAACCCTCTTCTCTGCATGAATTGCCCATGCATACTTACTCACCAGCAAAACAACATCCTCCTCCTCGTCCTTCTTAACTCTTACAACATCACAAGCCAAGCAAGACGACGAAGACGACGAGTAGAGGGCATAAATCACCTGACAGGGGACTTACACCAAAAAGCCTTTTTCTTAGTTCTCCCTAGTTTTCGTGAAAGCAGCATCAATTTCAGGGATGACAAATACGTTAGTCACCCTTAATTTGTAATGTTATCTACGGTATTATACTCGAAGTAGTGAAGTAAAAAATGGCATCCCTGAAAAGCATCAAAGGGCCTGCTAGAAGGACTAGATTTTTGCATCGCAGAGAAGAAATTGTTGCGGATAAATCTTTTTTTCTGGCTCTCAGAAGAATAAAAAAGCAGCAGCTATGCTATCGACTCTGCTCAGTAGGGAGAGGGAGAAGAAGGATTCCACTATTACCATGATTTCTATGCAGAAACAAGATTCCCTTTGCCTAACAAATGTACCGAAATGGTGTAGCAGTATATCACTGCATCGCATTGCACCAAGTCTCATTTACTCTCGTTACTTATTCAAATATGTGTGTACTCTACAAGATATGCTGCAACGAGAAGGCACAGATTGCCTTACGTTACGAAATTGCATAGAAACGCAGTGATTTATTAGGGTCAATGAATACGCTCTATATTTGACCATAGGCATACATACAAGGAGTATCTTATAAAGAATTTAAACTTACCCGCCATAACAATGGTCGACGTATGATGAATATTCCCCTCGCTGACCCCATTCCGAGCAATACACGTGTAATCCCCGAGGTCGCTCATGAGGATCTTCCTGATCCTGAGCTCGGTGCCATCGTTGAACACGCCGATCCGGTTGGAGATCTGGACGGGGCGCTCGGCGTTGTACCAGAGGATCTCCGGGGTGGGCGTCCCGCCAGCCTGGCAGCTCAATATGAGCGAGTCGTGGGGGGAGACGTAGATGATCTTCTCGGGGGTCTGGGGACCGAACATTATGTATATTATGCAGAATTTTAATTATATAGATGTAGTTAATTGAAGTACATAGAAGTCCTGAAAAGAGCGTACAACTTCAACTAAAAGCATAAAAATGCTTCAAGCACTATTTTCATTACAGTTATTCGCTATGCCTGAAGAATGAGATATCTACGTCGTTTCTTACCTGTAGGAAATATGGCGGGGCATGCACATCCAGATGATACCACGACCCATTCACGCCATGCTCCTGCCTGTTGAGGAACACCACCTTACAATTATACCACCCACGATCCTTCTCCGTCACATTGGTGATATTAAGTGACGCATATCCGTACGCGGAATTCGACCCCTCCTCGATCTTATTCACCCGTCCCTTGTACGCGTCGTCAATGTGGCTGGGGTAGTTGTCGTACCAGATGTAGATGGGCAGGTCGTGGCCCTTCTTCCACCACTGCACGATGAAGGGCACCGGCTGGTTGTTGGGGAAGTCCACGTTGCAGTTGAAGACGATCTGGTCGCCGGCGTTGGCCGTGATGTGGTCGGCTTCGGAGGGGCGGGAGGGGAAGCACAACACTGGAAAACAACAAATGGAACGTTAGTGAAATGTTTAACTTGGTAATAAGAACAATAACAACAACAAATGAACATCAACATATGTTCTAAAAATGCTCTTCACTAAGCTGACCAAACATATTGAAGAGCTTTTATATACTCTTGTTGTGGCTTTATGAATCGGAAGAAGCATGACAATATCGGCCAAGAATGCTCCTAAACTGCCATCAAATGCTCATTTTACTCTTTACAGCCTCGTGTATCATATTTAGACCTGGAGAGCCTTTTTAAGTACTCCAGTGACGAGCTTCGTCCTCCTAAATTCTGCCAACGCGGCGGTGACTTTGAGTAGGAAACGAGATAAGGCGAGCTAGATGTGTCAGTTATAGAGCTGGAGGAGCGAGCTTGGAATCCCAAGGGGAGTCCCTCGCAAAAAAGAGAAGTTTTGTGGTAGTGGAAGTTCTAAAATATAGTAACATAACGTATGTTATGCATCGAGGTGGGACTAGTCAACATTGATATTTTTGCCCACGTGGTGTGTGACATAATTGGGAACTCATAAATAGCCTTCAAGAGGAAAAACAATTTTATCACCATTTCGTTCAGCACATTAATTTTGTGAGAACAAAACAAAAGCTCTTCTCTTCATTTTTTTGAAAGCCCATTTAAAAGTTTTCTTACATGAGGTGTCATCCAGTTTGCGTTATCTTTGTTTGGGCCGTCACAAATTTTAGATGTCTCTAGGGGTCAAGCTAGTCCTGGAACTGAGTCAACAGCAATGTCACCTCTTCTCAGCTCTCAGCTGAGCCGTTTGAGCTGAGAGGAGAGAAAATATATACAGAGAAGCGCTTTACCACGGCAAACCTGGCGGCTGAACTAAATTAGTTTTCTGGCGCGCATGCGCATTTGAGACCATTCATTAATGACGGCGCCAGTGCGCATGCGCGTAAGAAAACTAATTTAGTTCGCGCAGGGCAATAAAACGCTTCTCTGTCTGTATTTTCTCTCCTGAGAGTTTCCTGGTAAACCTGGCTGTAGACTCAGTTCCAGGACTAGCTCAACCCCTAGCTCCATCTAACGGGTCAAAGTGTCAAAACAAAGATATT
>LR137487.1:4855-19110 GCA_900659605.1 Tisbe holothuriae | reverse complement strand
CCTGAACCCTTCTTACTTGTGGCATAAATTTGTCTAGCTAGTATACGCAGATGGAATATCAATACTCCTTTATGACTTTGTGCGCTTGTCCGCCGACAAGAAAATTATGTAGTATTAACCTAGTGTAGTATTAATTATGTAGTGCGGCACTTGTGAGTTCATGGCATGTCTGGTGAATGAACCGAAAGGTAGTGCCCTGGGTAACAGTAGGGATGATCCAGCAAACTTTAGAAAAAAGAGGACATATTTGAGCTATATTACCTCGGGGTGCCATGGAAATGTCCTTACAACACTCCTGCCATAAGGAGTCTCGAACACAAAGTTTTTCAACCTCTCCATGACCCTTCCATTCTTCTCAACAGCCTGAACATTGCAGTAGGCGTAAACGTCGTTACCAAATGACCACCGATGGCTTCCGCTACGGGATAAGGTGGACTGGGCGTAGACAGTCACTCGCCTCTCCGAGTCCATTTTTGCAACTAAATAAGAAACAACTAAAGACAGAAAACCACAGAAGTTTAAAGAAACCAGTTTGGGGCAGACGATTTAAAGGTACTTGCCCCTTGTGTAAACGTTTTTGCGTGTGCTAACCATTCCGCAAGCTTATGCTCTACGTCTTGTACTACATACTACCCGCCGAGATTGTTTGCAGCTATTGTCGCATTGCAACAATAGTGCGACTATTGCAGTGCGATAATAGCGCAATTTTAAGGTAATGAGCGTGCGACAATAAGGATTTTCCTGTCCATGTACTTGTAGGTGTGTGTCAAATTCCAAATCCGGGTCGAGTTGGTTATGAACACCAGTACTATGGTTTAGTACTGGTGTTTATGACCGACTCGACTTTTCCCGACCTACCTCTGCCATGAAAAATCCTTAATGTTGCGCTATTGTCCGCAATGTGACAATCACATTAAAGTCGCAATGCGACAATAGTGCAATTGTCGCAAATTTTGCGACAAATCTCGGAGGGTACACCATCTTCTTATTACATAACTACCATTTTACTACCAGAATATTGGTGTGTTCATGTGGTGACATGCTACAGTTCAATATCAAAACACATTCCAAAAATTTACCACTTATGTAGAACATGCTATCTCCGAATTAAGAATATATTTAGACAATTTTATGTAAATATTGAATACCTAATTAGCTGACATATCAATTATTACTTGTAGTTTAACTATTAACAACTAATAATAATGCTACAGACTCATTTAAAGATTGCTGGCAAAATACTGGGATGTGTTTTGATATTGTTCTGTAGACATGTTGATGAGAAAGGTTTACTAACTTTACTTTGTTCTCTTTGACCCTTTTGCTAGCCAGTGCGCCGACTAAAATCGATGCAGCATAATGTCTGGGTGTATTTTAAGTCGTCTGGGTGTTCTCTTGCCTCCATTGGGAACAGAAAAAAATGTGTATAAACCCTTTCAAGTCAAATAATGTCCATATTATTTGACTTTAAGTACAATTATTACACTACTATACAGTATAGTGGCTACATGAACGTAATAATGGCCCAATATATAAAAATATTATATCTCAATTAAAAATCTCAATTAAAAATTTGTCCCTAATATTACATATTACATGTAATTACGTATCAAAATATAACATTATATATTTGAGCCAGGATTAAACTCTACGCTAATTAAGCTGAAAAGTCTGGGATTTAGCTGCAAAGTACCTTTTAAAACCTGCCTTTACTCATCAACGAGGCATCAGCTGCTGCTGTTCTCTCGCGCACGATCTTCTTACGAGAGATGGATTTAATGTCTTCATTTAACTGCTTTTATAGACGTTTTAACCCTTTTTATACCTGCGTGAGTCACTCATACACGACAAAGTTGGTTGCTTGTTTTGCACGTTTATGATCGTCGTTGTATGAGAAAATGCTATTGGCAACTATAATTATATGTAACACGAATATTTGGTATTATATTATGTTTTTGATAACATAATACACGAACTCTGTTCATACATGAAATTTTGTTGTTGTCGTTGCTCAAACTTATATTGGATATTGTTCAAAGCAAATTAATTTCAAACAGAAGTGTCGTAACATTTTTAAACGCCATTTTAAAATGAGAACGCAACGTTTACACATTTGCTAACCCATTGCACAATTATCATAGAGTGACAATTATATATATACGAGTACATTTTATGTGTAATCAAAAGTAAAAAAAGTGCGTGCTCATTGCGTAATAAATATCTTAAATAGGGTATGTTAGGCAATTTATCGGTATATAATAGCCGATAAAGCAAAAAGGAGCTCATAACTTTTAAATCTATTACTGGATTTTACTATAATGAACATGAGATAATGACTGATAGAAGCACTGATGTAATACTTTCCAGGAGCTAAATTAAAATGGCAAACCCAAGAAAAAAAACTTGGAGGAAGTTTTGGTAAGAAAGGGAATCATGCTTTTTTTATTTTTGAGGGAAGCAATTTAGCAATATGAACCTGGGTGAACATCTTTTATCAACAGAAAGCGTTAAAATGTTTGTGATGTATGCAGCCATTATGTCGACTAGTACTGACTGAGGAAACTAATGTCGATCAGTACAAGAACAACCAAACTTTGTTCAATGTAATCGAAGCCTTTAACCCTTACTCGGCTGTCCAAATGATAAGAAGCAAAAGGTGCTAAAATAATTTGTTTTAATTCTATAAAGAGCTTGAAATAAGCCATCAAAAGAGTTTTAACCTCTTACGCACGTTGCATAGTATCCGTACAGACAATACAACATCTTTAAAAGTCTTTGTTGTTTCTTCAGAAGAGTTACATTTTTGGCTAGAGAAACTCTTATCATTTTGGACAGCCGAATTACTTATGTGTTCGATAATAAGGGTGAAAATTAGCATAGATGTAACAATGTGACCCCGGTTTCCGTTCACTCTTTTTTTCGACTAAGAGCCCCTCTTAGTCCAAAACTAAGTCCATTTTGTGAAGCGAAATCGGATTTGGATATCATATGTCTTAGTCGTAAAAAACGAACGGAAAACGGGGTCTGTTTGTAGGGCAACATTACTAAGGGGCTGACCACATGACATAGCGACCCAATAGACATCGGTCAAAAATTGATGCGCCATCGATGAGTGACTGATGTCTATTGGTTGTCCTCTATTAGGTGTGGTCAACCCCTAAGGGATCACACCT
The DNA here is from genome assembly GCA_900659605.1 of Tisbe holothuriae. Classification (NCBI taxonomy): domain Eukaryota; kingdom Metazoa; phylum Arthropoda; class Copepoda; order Harpacticoida; family Tisbidae; genus Tisbe; species Tisbe holothuriae. The sequence goes on along the minus strand of LR137487.1, from coordinate 15,937 downwards.
AATAGAGGACATCGATGCGCGATCGATTTTCAATGCTGAGTATTCACCTAAACAGTGTAACTCAGGGCTGGGAAACCGATGAGTGACCGCCAGGGAGCTGCGACGTCGCATATCCCTGGTGACCGCTGTACATTGGTCGCTCATCGATTTTTGCATGTAATCTCTATGTCATGTGGTCAGCCCCTAAAAGCGTTCAAAAATGTTTTCTTCGGCAGTTTCTACCGTTAAGTTGCTAAAAATAAGACAATAAAGATGCTAATTTTCCATTGCATTGGCTGGATTTCCGATATCTTGGCAGTTCTGAGCTTGACCTTTTTTGTTCTAATCGCGGTGTTTAGCAAAGTTTGATCCATTTTATCTAGCGAATTGCTTGAAATTAGCAAGGGACCAGGCCAGGGTATGTACGCTGCATGCTTGCAATAAACACAGTAAATTGCTTAGATATAATCATATTTTTCCCTAGGACCACACTCGCCGACTTCACAATGTCCCGACGCGCTGTCTGTGTCGCCCAGTGCTGCCTGAGCATCAAAGGCTCCGACACGGAGTTGTTGATCTACTACTTGAACGGATCCTGGAAGGGAGAGCCTGAGGAGGCAAAGGAATTTCTCAAGAAGATCGAGCGGTGGCATCAAGGGGAAGAGGAAGGAAGGCAGCTGGAGGTCATTGTGCTGCCACTGAAGGCAAAGGTAAGGTGATAGTAACTACTAGTTTGTATTGAGGGGAAAGTACACAGCTCCTTTTCACATTGTATAACTTATTACAATAATAATACTTTATTTGAGCGCAAGCTTGTGGTGGAATGGTTAGCATGTGAAATGCTATGCAAGGGGACCAGGGTTCAATTTCCGACTATGGGGGATGTATTTTCATGTGCCCCAAAATGCTGCCACAGTCCCTCATGGACTTGCCCTTGCGGCGTGCTATTGCAATAAACCTGAAAAGTAGTACCCTAAAATATATAAAGAAAGATACATAGCAAATATTTTCAATAAAGTACTTTTTCCACTACAGGACTTCCAGCAAATCCTGCATTACCTCCGCCCTCGCCGTTACACCCTACACTTCGTGGGGCAAAGGCAATGGACCCTCACCTACAAGGACCCAAACACTCCAGCTATCAAATTGCCCTATCTGGGCAGTGGACACAACATTTCAGCGGAGTGTGTAAACGGGGATGTGTTTGTCACAAAGATGTGGCATTTGGACAATGTGTTCAAGAGGGGAGAGCTGCAGGCGTGGAGGGCACTGTCAGGAGGGAGGAAGCTGCAAGACTTGCATGGGAAAGAGGTGAGTTGAAAGAGTGGCATTACCAGAGTTCAATGGACAACAGAGTTGTGCATACATCCAGCCAAGGCAAATCATGGCAGATTTCCCCTTGGACTGTCTTGGAGGCAGCTGATTTAGCAATAAATCATTTGCTTGGCCTGGGGAGAAGTCAGCGCCGGCATAAAATGGCGACAAGTTCAGTCTCAAGCAAAGCCGGGCAGGCAACAGTTGAAAATAGCGATATGTTTCGCTACTTTAGTTGACTGTAGACGCTTTAGGCATTACTAGCAATTTTGTAAAAAGGGCATAAGACTAAGTGCCGTTCGTAGTCCGTAACATGACCGTTTTGAATTTGCTCCCGCAGGGCTAGGACACCCTTTGTGAGCTAATTTATGGGACACAAAGGTCTAGGATATGCCCCAAGATGCAGTTAGGAGTCTTGCAGTGCTAGGGCTCCGGGAGGGTTAGGGCATGGAGCCAAAATATTGCGTTAGTTCCACTCCAGTGCAGTGTCAGGTTAAGTTGGGTCAGGCAAATTAGCACAAAATTGAGCATTATTTGACAGACCCTTAAGGCCCTTAGTACAGTTTATAATTTAGGTAGAAAAGTCAAAACGGGCTTATTGAAGAGGCAATAGCATAAACTATCTATAAAACATTAAAATTATAAAAAGACCTAAATATCTGCCAATTTTTCCTACGGACCACGAACGGCACTTTAAAAATGATGAACTTACAGCATATCAAAGTTTTAGTCATGCTGTATTTGGATAAGTTTCGTTATCTTCCTTCATCGGCTTTGTTGAATGTTATACAGCAAAAAAGAGATTAAATACGTTTTTATTTCAGATCCGACAAAGTCTCCCCGGCAAGCAACTCACACCGGTAGACATGAGCATTCCAGGCCGTCGGCTCTCCTCCAGTTCTCCCTTCACTCCTCCGACCCCGGTGGGACAGTCTCCGAGAGCAGTGTCGTCAGGAATCTCTCCGAGTAGACCAGGAGTGTCTCCAAAGTTCATTATGGGGCCTGCTGGGTTTTCACCGACGAGGTAATAACATTAGTGTAGGGCTAATATACTTTACATGCAAAGTTTTTGTGACCGTTAAATAGCCTGCTGTATTTTTTTGAACATTCATTAATTATATTTGGAACATAAACCTGTAAACCTTTGAATGCTATGTAACATTATAGGTGGTATATGATATACGCAATGTTATATTCCAGTAACCTCCTAGAGAATGACATCGAGATAGCTATTTAGAGGATAACTTGGCTGTCCAAATGATGAGAAGCAAAAGGTGCCAAGTATGTTTTTTTGTTTGTTATAATTCAATAAAAAGGTTTAAATAAGCATTCAAAAGAGTCCTTAACCTCTTATGTATATTAATAATATCAGAACAGAGCATAAACATATGTACCACGTCATTGTTGTGACCCCTTCTGAAGAGTTACAGTTTTGGCTAGAAAACTCTTTATCATTTGGACAGCCGAATTGAAAACATATTTTTGCAAAGGCTTCACATAATATCCACAAATGTATTTTTAATTCTGATTCTATGTTGTTTTCAGACGCACTTCCAGCGCTTCTCCGAGCCGCCCAGCCTCCGCCTCTTCCCACAGCAACTCTCCCTCCTCACTCGGAGCCTCTCCCGCAGCAAGTACCTCCGAACCACCTCCTCCGAAACGTCGCTCCGTGCCCAGCGTACCCACCATGGCGAATCACCCAGTTCTGGCAACTCTTGCCGCGGTTACAGGTCCAAGTTCGACCATAGAACTGAGCCAAGATATGCCGCTAGATCCGGAAATAGAAGAGGAGATTAGGGCTATGGATGACGACGTGGCAGGTGCGACAAATCCAGCAATATCTGCGGCATCTTCTGCGGTGCGGGCGTTATTATCTGCGCCATCTGCGGGAGCATCTACAGCGACATCTGCGTCAACATCTACGCCTCGTCCGGTGGTATCTACAGCAGCAAAGCCTTCAGTTCCATTTGATGCTAAATTAAGGGCAATGATGAAGCTCCCTGCAGACACTAATAAGGTCAAGAGCTGCTTCAAGACAAAGAGCTTTGACCACGCCTCCGAACCGAGCACATCATCTACCAAGGCCCGGACCGCCTCCGAGTTGAAGAAGTCTCTGAGTCTGGAGCCCAAAGTTGTGTCTCCGAAGAAAACGGCTCTTAAGAGGGCTTCTACAAAGGCTCCAGAGAACCTTGAGAAGGGCAAAAAGATTCGAAGGGAGAGCTTCGGAGGAGAGAATAAGGCTTCCGAAGAGCCTTCCAGCAGCCGCGAGACTCCCAAGGATCCTGTACCATCCACAAGTAAAGGCTTGAATGAGAGTGCCTTGACGTCTACAAGTCAGAGGATTCGGAAGCAGTCGGGAGATGGAACCTCCGAACAGACAGCAAAGGACAAGACTTCAGAGCCTTCTTCTAGCAGCAGCGATCGGCGCCGACACAAGTCCAAGAAAAGGAAACGCTCCTCGGAGGATAGAGCTCGTCGCACTTCCGAGGACAGAGAGTACAAAAGCAATAAAAGGCATCGCTCTAAATCATCCTCTTCATCGTCTTCAAACTCGGAAAAGCCTCCGAGCAATACTGAAAAGCCTCCGAGAAAGAACAACAAGCCTCCGAGCAAGGCTGACAACGCCACGAGCAAGAACAGCAAGCCTCCGAGCAAGTCTGACAACCCTCCGAGCAAGACGGACAAGCCTCCGAGCAAGACGGACAAGCCTCCAAACAAACCTGACAAGCCTCCAAAGAAGAAAATGTCTCTCCATGACGACTTGTTCTCTTCAATTGATACCAGCGAGGAGCCTCCGAGCAAACCTGACAAGCCTCCTCCTCCGAAGAAGAAAAAGGTTCTCCTTGAGGACTTGTTCTCGTCCATCTCTTCAAGCGACGATAACAGCGTACCAAAGGCAGCTTCACCCCTTTATGAGGACATATCCAGTTCGGAGGATATTCCTTGTGACGATGTTGGCACTGCCGCCGCCTCCGAGCGGGGGGTCAAGGCAGAGCCGGTGGCGGCAGTGGGGGTTGATATGGAGTCTCCGTTCTTGCTGCCTGTCGGACAGGAGCCGCTTCCAGGTAAGAGACACAATACTAATATTGATTATAATTATTATGCATTATTTCAGCGTATAGTACTCATATATTCGGTGTAAACCATTGAACTACAATAATCTTATCTAAATAATATAAACTTTAATTTCTTCACGTGCTAGTAACGCAGTTGTAGTAAAAGAAAAGTTACTTTTATTATGAAGTTGCAAAAGTAACTTGTTAAATTTATTAACATAATTATGTAACAATAATGATAAACACATTATTGCTATTAAGGAACGTAACTAAACCAAGGAACTATGGAACTAAACTAAGGAACTAAACTGTAACTGTTATAAAAGTATTTCAATTTTAATATATTTAAGAGTAACTTGTGAGTCATCTAATCTTATTTGTATTTGTTAATTATGTGCTTCTGTTAACGTTTAGACTAGACTAATTATTCTTAAATATCCTTTTCTAGGTTCTTCCATGGTTGTCGTACACTCTGGTCTCAAATCAGAATCTGTGACACCCTTGCACAGATCATGCTTTGAAAGTGCACCGCCCAACTTGGAGGACAGAGAGATTCTTAGTTCGGAGGAGGAAGAAGGACAAGTGGGAGACCTGAAGTCTCCGAAAGACATGTGGGCGTCTTCTCCTATTAAGAAAAAGACTGCTGCAAACTCTAATGGCATGGGTACAGACAGACCCCCGCCTCCGAGTAGTGATACTACTCCTCTGACCAGCCACAATACACCTCCGAGCAAAAGCAACACTCCTCCAAGTAGCCATGATGCTCCTCTCAGTAGCCACGATGCACCTCCGAGTAGCCACGAGGTTCCTCCGAGTAACATCAACACTCCTCCAAACAACCACGAAGCTCCTCCGACCTCTGAATCTCTCCCTGTGATCACTGTCCACAGCCACCCTCGTCCCTTACAAGTCACCCAGCCTGTCACGACAGCAGCCCCATCCACCTCCGAGCACACCTCCAAAGCGGCTCCCAGATCCACCATCGATATCACGCCATTGGTTGAGATCAAGCAAGAGGAACTTGACATTGAAGACGATCAAACGCAAATTCCAAGGAATAAGCTTAAGATGAAGGCTGTTGTTGTACTCCCAAGGTCAAAGGTGGCAGAGAAGAGACTCCTGAGAGACCTCAAACGCCGCAAGAAGCAGCCCTTGTCAAGAGCTCTGGACAACATTCATGAAGCGAAACCCGCCTCCGAGGCAGAACTCCGAGAAGCCAAGAGATTCTATGATGCGTTCAAGCCTAAGGAAGAGTTTAAGATTGGTGTTCCGTGCCATATCTGTCCGGATAAGCCGTATTTGCCAACTCTCAAAGCCTTGACTGGTAAGTTATTGAAATGTCACTATATAATTGACTATCTAGCAACATCTGATAGTTAAGGGAGTTGGCATTAGTTGCTACTAAAGATTATTATATGTACCTATCTACCCTCTAGTTGCTCTAATGAAATTTTATCTCCTAAATTTATTTTTTATTTGCTCACCAAGTCTTGGAGCACCATCAATTTTTCTCATATTTTGGAAAAATGGGAAAAACCCCAAAATGCAACCTTTTTTCAAAAGGACAGAAACAGCATATTTTGCTTAATAAATGTTGATATTTGGATAGAAATAACTGGGACTAGATCAGAACTGATGGAAACTATCCCAATTATTATATTTTGACCCTTAAAAGGTGGTGTAATTAATGTGCCAAAATAGCCTATTTTGAAAAAAATCTTAAAATTTTGGGACGTAAATAAATTGTAAAACGGATAGCGCGAGGTGAAAAATTATGAAATTTCGGTATAGAAGGTATATGTGCCCTTTTGGGAGCAGAGCTAGATTCAATATACTAAGGCGTTATACCTGTGAACAGAATGCAAATTCGAAGAATGATACTTCCGCCTTTCTTGATATCTAAACCCAATAAAACAGTTGGTTTCAAATTTGAAACCCTCAGTCCTTATAAAATTACCAATATATTCTCCATTCCAACCCCCGCAAGCATGTTCCACCCTGTGTGTTGGCATTTCCGTTATATTATCATGTGCATTATCGTCCCTCAAGTAGAGATGGATTCTCCAAACATGTGTTTGACGCTTTGGACTTAGGTCAGAGTAGTACCCACCAGAGTAGAAAGCATACTGACTACTAACAACAGCTGAACAGAGGCCAAATAATTCATTGTACCCCATTATATTGCCTGAGTCATAGTCATAATATTCCACGTCTTGTGTGGATGAACTAAATATAACATAGAATAGTAAAATGACACAAGTAAAAAAATTGACTGTGACAAACTGATAAACTTGAACATAATAATCCTCATCTTGACCATTTAGATTTTGCCCTCCAAATATATAGAATTTTGAGTCAGTGGCCTGAATAGTTAAGCGATTATATTTAGTCTAGGATACAACAAACAATTAAAGACCTGGATTGCCTGTCCACCATATTTACCATAAAATAGTTCTTCAGAGCTCCAAGTAAAATTACGCCATTGTAGCACATTGCAAATGTTGGTAGGCTCTTCTTCTTGTAATTTTTCATTGACACCTCCACAAACATCTAGGGCATACATTATTAGTCTGACAAATGTATATTCTGCACGAAATTAACAATATTAATAGGGTATTATTATATTTTGATTATAAAGATTCATAAAGGAATTGCTGCAAGAAAATGATGAAAATTTTGGTAAATGCCATTAGTTATATTATCATTATTACAAGTTGTGTTAACTCCATTAGCTGCCACAGCTCCCATCACATTGTTTGGTAACTTAAAATTACTTCCACCACATGCATCTGCTCCAAAGTTTAAAGCATTGCCATACATTCTCAATAGCAGTATTTTGTCAGTTGGGATTGAATTGGAAAGCATTCCTCCAGCAATAAACAGATGGTTGTAATCTTAAATGGAGTCATAGCAAGTAAAAATGGAAACAGCGGATTTTCATACCTAAGCAATGTCCAGTCCTATTTTTGCTCTCATATTGTTTTCCATTGAGAATATTGCAATTCTAATTATTCATACTTATTATTACACTGCACTGCCTTTATTTATATATTTTACTAACTTGCAATTTTATTAGTTAACTGTACCTGCTCTCCCCCACTAATTGCAGAGCTACAATTTCTATGTCTCTGAACATGTTTTGTTCCATCTATATAACAGATATGTGAATTATGGCTCCATTCTGACCAAGCTGACCAATCTCCAGCTGTTAAAGAAATTTACTTATCCTTGGCTCAGTAAATATACAAGATTATTTTAATGTCTACACCTGCTGGACATTCTGAGACTTGACAAATTTGTTGTTCTGAACTAGTGCCAAAATGAGGGCAGACAGGGATGCCACCTTTATTGGGAGAAGAGCATGTTCTATCTCTGAATCTTAAGGTATGAGTATTTGGTTCATGGCAAGTCACTTGGCAATCTGTCCAGGCTTCCCAAGATTGCCACATTCCATCTAAAGCAGATTTATTTATATGAAAGGTATTAATTGACATGTTGGATGTTATATTACTGGTTCCTATAGTACATTTTCCTTGGTTGCAGGGTGCCACTGGTCCCTGACAACATGCCTTGCTCATATTATAGTGTATTACACTATTATGTTGACACTTATTGTCTGCTCCCAATTGAATAATATTTCCACAACATAATTCTCCCTTCTGTATAGGGTAGGGGGTGCTTTTAGGGCACCTTGGAGAAAGTTTCCCACTTGGACGCATGTAATTTGGGCCAACTGTAGGGCCAATAATGTTGACATCCTGTCTAATATTAGGATATGAGCAATAAACAACGGACATCACCAACACCATTAGTGGTAATTCAAACATGACACATTGATCAATTCACAGGTAGGTAAGTTATGATACCCTTGGTTCTACTCTTTTACTCGTGAACATTTCAATCTCTCTTTGAGATGTAGCTTTTTTTAAGCCTTTGGACATTTAATTAAATTTTCCTTGATATTTTAAGTAGCATATTAATTAAATTAAACAGTACAGTAGAACCCAATACACTTTCTATGTTAATATTGATACCATTAATAGAAGAGTCTTGCTCTTGGAAACGGTTACAGTTAACTTGAATTCTTCCTTTGCACACCTATGTTTTATATTTAGTAATACGTTATACAAATATTTATTCGCATCAAGGATATAGAAACATTGTTTACACTGTTGTTTTCCTATTTCAATTATTTTCTTAAATTTATAAAAGTTGCTTATTAAAAAGAGCTAAAACCACCATGACAAATATAAATGACAAATATATATAAATAAGGAACAATCAAGCATTGGGAGTAATTCTTAAATGTAATAGAATTACAGTAATTCCTGATATTTTTGGAAATGTAATTGTAACAAATTACATTTTTCTGAATGGGCCATGTAATTGTAATTGTAATTCCAAAACCAGGCAAGAATTACAATTACATTTTGTTAAAATTCTATGAAGCAAGCAAAAATGTCCAGCCAGGACTATCACTTTTGCAAAAAGCACTCATATTTTTTTACTTCTGTGCTGGTACCTACAGTAATATCTGGCCACATTCGTTAGCAAAAATGTAATTCTTAATGTAATTTGTAATTGTAATTTTTGAGCTTGCTGAAAAATGTAATTTTTGTGTAACAAATTACATTTATTATCAAATGTAATTGTAATTGTAATTCTTGTAAAATAAATGTAATTTCCCAATGCTTGGGAACAATATCTAACATTATGAAGTTTGACCGTATAAACAGGAACTAAAATGCTCTCTTGGCCAAAATATGTGTCACCCAATTTCTTTTTATAACCCTGATCTGCCCTCCTGAGAAAAAAGTGCACACGGCAGAGAAGACAATTCTCACCTATGACATCACCCAAGAACTTTCTAAAGAGAGCTTGTAAAATGTCCATCTTCAAGACGGTGACATTGAAATATACCCGATGATTGAAATGATGTTAGCAAGGTGCATTTTGTATGGGTAGCTAGACGGATGGGTGCATTATGGGGACATATTAGACTGGCTTTTTGTCATAACTAATAAACATGTTTGCTGTGTAAATGTAAGAAAAAAGTGCAAAAATAGGAACAAGTATAAACCCAACTGGGTCAAAAGTACATTTGTTTAACTAATAAATCGTATTTATACAATTTAGCGTTTACTAACCAAATATTGAACAAGTAACCCGACTTTACTCTATACAATGTCAAGGTTTTTATCCCACTCTTTTCTTTGAAATCCTATAACCCTGCCTGAATCAAATCGAGGCTGCAAAAAGTGTGTAGCCCAGGTAACGTAGGATGATATCTTCTCATCTTTGCAGTCCATTTACAACGACCTTATTCAAATTCAGGGTTACATTATTATCTTCCGTAACATATTTGAAAAAGTGTTAAATCTATTAAAACTTGGCTGACGAGCCTTATAAAACTTAAAAATGAAATGTAATGGTTAAAATGTAACAAACATCAACCCTAAAAATCGCAAATATGTAAATCCATCACAGCACGACTCATTTTCCACGTCGATTTATTCTGCATAGTGCACATCAAAATTTCCCTTCAAAATATACATTTTCACCTCTTTCTTCCAGATGTGTTTTCAAGGCGTTGTTCATTTCTAACCCTATCAAATTTATTTTGAACCCGGTTTATGTCGGGTCGAGGGCTGAAAAGTGGAGAAGATTAGCGTCGTAAATGGAGAAGATTGCTCTGCATTGCTTTTTGTGTTTAGACACACCTAGGAAGTAATTAACTGTCAGTATTTATTAAAACATAAATAAGTTTTAGGAATTTCTTCATAGCGATACAATAGTGAAATATTATCATTAAGATTGTGAGGCTTAACCTTACATAAATTCTTTATTAAGTGCATTGGCCTAACATTTTATAGAAGCTGATGTAAATTGTTCTAAATTTCACCTTAACATTCATGCTGAATGAAGTTGTACCAACAACAGACTGACATTAATTATCATTTTACGGTTCATCTTTCTTTCCAATAATGTCATGACATGCTCCCTTCGTTTCTGGGTCCAGCTGTACTTTTTATTAGCCCCTATTTAGCATGTTGTACTCTATCATTATTTTGTCTGCGCTGCACCGTCCGACAGCAGATCACCGCAGAGAAAACAATTGTTAAAAAGAGCTTCCGACTGGGCAAGAGCAGTTTCCCGTTATATTTCACAGCTATTGAGTATCGATGGTACATCACAAGCCTGAAGTGATATATGTAAATATAATAATTTAAAGGCATTTAACGACTCAATTTATGTAATGAAAGTGTCCTCTGTCTGCAGTCTTATATTTTATCAAGTGAATTTATTCCCTCATTATTTTTCTCTTGTCGACAACAGCTCTTCTTCTTCTTCCTTCCTGCTACATTTTCCCGTTACGCTAGCGTAGTTTTTCAATCGCATTCAACCTGGATCAATTGTGTGTTTTTATTTGAAACAACAGTGTTGTCACCGAAAATGCAGTTTACCCTCTAGATTATTCCATATCGTTTTTTAAACATGAACAAGGTCATATTTTGTCTTTTTTGACGACCGGCCAAAAAGATTGTTCAATTGGCCGCAGATACCTTGAACGCGTTCTAGAGCAATCTTTTCATTATTAGGTCATATACATAAACAGCCACTGACGTTAATTAAACCCCAAAGATATGGCAGGCTTTTAAACCCCTTTTTACCTATGCATGGAGTAGTACACACCAGACGAGGGGGGAGAAAAGATAAGCGGAAGTTTTGCCTG
>LR137484.1:0-20465 GCA_900659605.1 Tisbe holothuriae | reverse complement strand
TTGTTGTTATCCGGCTTTAAAATATGGCGTTCATAGCGTGTTGAAGGAGCACGCGGTTGTTGAATAGCTGTGTGAAACACACACTTTCATGAATAATGTATATAAATGCATGTACACAGCAGGACGCTTAAATGGTCAATTGAAAGTAGGCCTCGACACAGTAGATCACACTACAACATATACCTAGAACGGACAGAAGTACACAATGTTGTACCCGCACGTACGCTTCCGTTTCCCCTTTTGCGGCTCCTGCGGACTGTAACATTGTACCTATATACGTTTTTGCATGGGTGAGAAGCCGTATCTGTGGTCTTTGAAACTGGTTGAATAATGGGTTTTGAGTATTTTATAGATTCTTGGTAGCAAGATTTACTGATTAAGATTGGTTAATGCACGGATGGCTGTAGCGGAAGGATGGAACCCAAACTTAAAAGTTGTTTCAGTGAAATTTGTGAGGCCTAGCAATATTTTGCCATTAAAATAACCTTTCAGAAATCCTATTATTCACAAGTTTCTTTACTGTACTTTCATTGTATCATCAATGTTTTCTCACTGAGGATGCCTCAAAGATTACTAAATACACTGAAGTAAATTGGGGGTCAGTAGGCATCACATTGCAATCTCTCTTACAGAGAAAAGTTTATTAATAAGAATCTGTTCAATTTGGCCTACTGAAGAATCGTTTGAAATCCGTTTTCAATTATCTCAAAACGTTTTGGAGATATCATAGCAATTTGGTCACTTCAGTGACTGTTATGAAAAATATGAAAATAGGCATCACATTGCAATTTCGGCCTATCTTTGGGTTCCATCCTTCTGCTACAGACATCCATGGGCAAACTAACGATTTGTCGATAAGATTATTCAGAGGAAATCTTCTGAACTGTCAAATGTCCAAAAGTCAAACGTTTTCAATTAAGTACTTGGCGTGGTGGCTCATTGCCAAGGCGCCTGCCTGCCACAGTGGGGTCACTTATCTTATCGGTTTCGGGAGTCTTGTCAAGATTAGTGCTCTCTGCAGTGGTGTATACTTAAATAATTCAATTTGGCTCACTATCTACTACAGTCTTGTGCAGACGTCTTTTATATCATAGTCTCATTCCAATTATCACTACAGCACACTGTACATGTACTTCTCTGAATAAGAGTGAAGGAGGAATATATTTTATATATATCTCAGAATCATTTTATAAACAAAACTACAGTTAGCTGCTATCGAAAAAACAAAACACAAGCAAAAAAAACCGGCACAAAGCTTTATTTTTTAGCACTAATATATTTTTTGCCTTAGATTATGACATACACTATTCCTTTTTTCATTATTTTTATAATGTAGTTATGCATTTTTTATGACATATAACTCAATTGATATCTCATTACAAGTCAATCTTCCAAATGCGCCCATCTTTTCCGCCGGCAAATACAATATAGGTCCCATCTGTAGCCCAGGCAAGGGAATTTACATACACACCGAGTTCCACCTAAAACAATAGTTCCAAACAGTAAAGTAAACTTTAAACTTAAAAAAAATTACTGGTTATCCCTTGTTGTATATTTTTAAGCCCTACCTTTTGGTTCATTCACTAGTACGCCAAATTCACAGTTCTTCATCCTCATGCCACAAAGGGATTTGAGCCCAGGACCTTCTGGGTCGGAGTCAAGCGACTTGCAAAAATGGCTGCCACGAGTGGTACATTCGACTTCCGCGCCACCTACTGGCTTCCAGATTGTATTTTGCTTTGGCGCGCCGGGATGAAGCTGGAGAAATATATGCCGGCGCGCCAAAGCAAAATACCATTAATGAAGTTCATTTTGCGAGCGATAGAGGCGCGCAAGTAGAATGTACCACTCGTTTGAGCCAGAGAAAGAGAGAGAGAGAGAGACAGGGAGAAACTGGCAATTTAATGTGCAGCACCGTCGTATCCTCCATTATACGATCATCGATGCTTTCCTTTGCATGCATGTCTACCTCTAAGAACAGGCACAACAAGGGTAGCATTTGCAATGGACATATTTTGTGACATAAACTGCTAGTATTACAAGGACATTAATAGCGAATCATGTCTATTATCAGGGACGAAGAACACTTTTGTTTAATATTTACATGGCAGCCCTTGTCACAGCTGCAAGATGAGAACTTAATGGCGAAGATAAAAAAGGCTTTTTCATTCCTTCACTTTCTCAAAGTTGTGCTAAAATATTTACTATATAGTCCAGCACTATAAGCCAATAACTAATACATTAAATTAAAATGTTTAGTAGAGTATAATTTTTAAGAGAGAGTTAAGAAGAAACAGCTTCTTAGATGATACATTATGATGATCTAGTCAGTCTGAGGCCACAAGATAGACGAAACAGCTCTCACGCAGGAAGGGAAGTAAAAAAAGTAAATGAAAGCCTTTCTTCTTGAAAAAAAACTTAATGCTCTTTTCTTGTGTGCACATGCTGTACGGCTTTCAAGCAGGCAGATAGTATATACGGCACATGAGGCGTCTTCCCTGCATCTGAGACTCTCCACAAAGAGGATAACGATCTTTGTTGCCCTTCTTGGGATCTACAGATAAATGGAGATCAGAAAATGAGCGTCATCGTCTCTCTGTCATTGGAAATGGCTCCACTTTCCAGAGAGCTCCTCCATCGTCTTAAGCATAGAATGGATAATGACAAGCATGGAAGGAAGAATGGTAATGGTATTTTATTGCCTGGTGAGGCTGTCAAATGGAGAGAGGAAAAGGACCTTCAGTGCTCTTCAGTGTAAGATTTTCCGACGGCGATCTGTTGCAAACTTCCCTATTTTCTACCAAGTAGCAGCATCTCTTGCTTTCAAGACAGTTTCTCTCTCTCTCTCTCTCTCTCTCTCTCTCTCCTCTGTCTGTCTGCTGTGACGTAAGAGAGAAAAAGGGATCAAAAACTTTGATGATGATGAAAAAAGTTCTTCACGCTCGAGACAGAAGAGAGAGAAGGAGGAGAAGAAACTTATTGGAACACATGATACTAGGGTTGACAGGATATAACCAACACCTGAATGAAGGCCTAGAGATATTAATGGTGTCTTCGCCTTTTGATGCGCTATCGGCATTCGGCAATGTTTGGGTGTGTTTTCGCGGTGTTACGTTTCATCTCGTGCTAGATAAATACAATATATGTGATGGTGGCTCCTAAGCTCATTCATGTTATAACACTGTTTTCCCCTTTTCTTTCTAGGTGAGTAAATCTGTGATCAAACATGTGGAATCAAAGCAGCCAAGGAAAAAGTCTTTAAACAAATCCCCCCAAGTCAAAACTCTGAGACTTAATGTTACCAATAATATTAATGTCTTTTCGATAAGTTATGTGAGCTAAAAAGAAGTTAAGGTGGTGATTTCACAGGTTAAAAGTTTGTCCTATTTGTTAAAGAAAGATTTAACATATTGGAGGTAATGATTACGTGTAAGATGCTTTCCAAGAAAGATGCTATAAAGGTTGTATGAATAAAACGTTAAAGAAGGAAATAAGTTTTAAGAGAAAAAAGTATAAAGGTAAGGTTTCCCTTTCTTTTCCCCCCAATTTGTTTCATAACTCTTAAATGGGGTTTAAATGTAGTGTTTCTATTATTTATCTATCCTACTTTTGCATCACGGCTCTTGTCTCAGCTAAAATTGCTTTGCTGAGATTTGAGCCATCTTTGTATCCTATATGTTTTCACCTTTAATTGTTGCTTTTCTTCCTTCACAAGTGTTTTATAGATGTTTCCCTATCTTCATCATTAATCTTCTTCTGCTTAATTACCATCTCATTTTGGGTGCCTTCTAATGTTGATTACCCACTATTAATGTTAGGGCCAGTCAACCTATCATTATATGGCAATTAACATTGTATATTAGGTATGTAAACGTAGCTTTTAATGCATCGGATTGCTTTCTGACCAGTCAATTATTCTACTTTGCTTACAATATCTAGCTCTTGGTAAACTATTACCCTTTACATTTCAAGCCATTATTATAGTAAGTAGTCAATTCACCATAAACTGGAGGTCCCAGAAGGAGGATAGAAATTGCATACCACCAAATCACCCTTTAGAGACCTTCCAGACTGGCAACTTTTCACATTTCTGCCGAGGAATTTTCTAAGACTTAGAAGAATTCTCACTGAAGTAAAATCCCAAAAATTGTTTGGCAGAAATGAGAAAACTGCCGGCAGAAATGAGAAAACTGCCGGCAGAAACGCAAAAAGTTGCCAGTCTTGGAGGTCTCTTAAGAATATGACCTGAAAATGATATATCTCAGATGTACTTTTACCGAGCTCTATACAACCACTACTACTACTTTATGCCATGTAAATTATTAATAAGCTCCTCCATGTACTTTTGTTGTAACTTTTGGCCATTCATCTCTGCTGTTTTGCACCCCTTGCTCACTTGCTTCTTTTTCTCTCCGCTCTCTGTGCTCTTGCAGGATGTACGACGTGGACGGCAATGGCGTCATTGACCAAGAGGAGATGACCAAGATTGTCCAGGCCATCTACGACATGCTGGGCGCCGGCGCCACCAAGCCAACAGACTCTGCAGAGGAGCGGGCCAAGAACATCTTTGCCAGGATGGACGAGAACGGTGATGGCAGTCTGACGGAGGATGAGTTCCTCAAGGGTTGTCTTCAGGATGACGAGCTGTCGAAAATGCTCGCTCCCAATGTGGCTCAATAAGAAGAGGATGTTTGATGACAAGAATAGATGGGCTGGAGAAAGAGAACAGAAGAAGAATATTAATCTTTGGATGCAAGTTGTAAGCGTAGTTATTTGCATGAGGGGGTCGTGATGATTATATTCTGGCCACCTTTCTTCCTCCTCCTTTCATGTGCACGTATGTATGTCGAGAGAGTGAGTGCGTGCGTGGAGGGGAAGAAGAAGGCAAATATGCGAGGAAGAATGAAAGAGAGAGGATTGAATGGAAGTCCCAAGAAGGTAGATAGGAAGAATAATGAAGGAGGACTTAAGGAAGACAAAAGAGGGGAAGAAAGGAGAAAGGAAGAAGAAGGTGCTCCCATGCCAAGAGTAAGCAAAGGCAGCTAAAATGAAAGAACGTCATTGAAATTTGATATTATATCCTCTGGGATGCAATGCATCGTTCTATTTTGGATGTAATTGAACTTTACTCTGGGAGTGAATCATCCCTCTTATGCTACCTTATATTTGGCCTAATTAATTCAAACATCGGCGGGGCCGCGCTTTATTTGCCTATCTTGCTCTTTTATTGACCATATGAAGTATATTATGAAACAACGCAAAACATATTTTATGACGAATTAATGTCGCGGTCTGGGGGGAAAATCAGAATAAGATCTTTCTTATAAATAAAATTACAAGATCATTGTATTTCATCTCTTTTTCTCCTACAAAGCCGAGAGATTTTCTATTACAATAATTGCCAGTCAATGAAGATATGAGAGAGTCGCAATCAACTCCTATTATTCACAACCTAAAGGAAGAAGAAAAAATATTATAAAAATGTTCGTGCGAGATTATTATATAAAAAGTTTATTTACACAGGAACGATTCAAAATGCTTTGAAAAGAATTTCATCAAAATGTCTCAAAATTTGATATTTTATCACGTCTACAGCAAAACATTCCCTTCATTGAGATCAAATTTCCTACTAATTTTTACATTCCATATTTGCCACTCTATATATATTGCATTTAATCAATATTATTATAATTATTATTACGGATGTCAACTAATTTTTGCCATATATACAGTTTTCTTCTTTTTCCCCATTATAACTTCCCCCAAATTCATATATTATGTTCTCCCACACAAATATATAGACATGGAAATGCTATGAGGATTAAATAAGAAGAAGAACAAATTCGTTTGTAATTAATACTATTCTCTCAAAAGTATCTCAAAAAATAGCAATATAAGAATAAAACAGATATCTAGTTAAACATCTGAAACAAGTGTCGTTTGTATCCAAGTTCTACTGTAACATAGTCATAATTCTTAGAGTAGCATAGCCACTAAACCTGTCCATAACAAAAGATTTGCCAATAACCAAACCAGTGAAACCACCTTTTCTCTGTAACACAATGCACCACACTCACAACAACTTACAGCTCTTTCTCTCTCTCTCTTTAACAATTACATTTGGGTGACCCAAAACAGGTCATCCGCTAACAGCTAACCCTCTTCCCAGACCTAACACACTCTTCTCCTCCTTCCTCTCTTACAGGATGTACGACGTGGACGGCAATGGTGTCATTGACCAGGAGGAGATGACCAAGATTGTCCAGGCCATCTACGACATGCTGGGCGCCGGCGCCACCAAGCCAACAGACTCTGCCGAGGAGCGGGCCAAGAACATCTTCTCCCGGATGGATGAGAACGGTGACGGCCACTTGACAGAGGAGGAGTTCCTCAGAGGCTGCTTGCAGGATGACGAGCTGTCCAAGATGCTTGCTCCTAATGTTGTCCAGTAACCGCCTGATGAAGGTTGAAGGGAAGTGGAAGATGATGAAGAAAATATGTCTATTCATAATTACAAATAGTAAATGAAATGAGAGCTCAAACGATGAGGCTGCAAAGGAGGTGGAAGATGATGAGGGTTGCCATTTTGTCTAAAGCCAAGTTGCAATGAGTAATATGGGCTCCGAAGTGGCAACCCTGGTAGTGGATGTTCGAATGTGACCACAAGAGCGTGTGTGTGTGACCAGGAATGAAGTTAACAGAGATTTTCTTTCTTTCTTTCCTTTTTCTCTGGTATTAAAATGTAATAAACAGGTTTTTCTTCTTTTCTTTTGAATATATATATAAATACATCAGGCATTTCATATTATAGGTCTGAGGCTGCAGAAAAAAAGGTTTACTAGTCTAAGAAGAATGCCTCTTAAAAATATTTGATTAATTATCTCATGCTTCAAGAATATACAGATCTTCAACTAAAATAGTTTTCCGGTCGTTTGTGTTCTTTACACTTTTGAGATACTGTAGAAAATATATTTATTTCTGCTCTTATTTTTATATTAATCATATAACGAAGATGAAAATTGCATATAGAACATTTGAAAACATGTTTTAGCCTAGAGGAAATATTTGCTATGGTAGAAGCAGCTCATCTTATAGCCTAAGAGATGTACAAAACATCTTAATATTTATCATTTTAACTCATCTAAAATCTGTTTCTTGCCCTAATCCCCGATTAAATAAACACGAAATAAAAACATCTGCCATAAAATTCGTTACAAGGAAAATATTTAACCATGCAGGCCAATCAGTTTAATGAGAATCCAAATATACGCATGAATAAACTTCTAGGCGATCCTAGCAGCGTTTTAATCCAAATTGGGTGTATAAAAGGCTAATCCAACCTGAAACATAACAAACTCCTCGAGGAATTGAAATGCTTTGGTGTTCTGCTATTTCCGATATTTATGTTGAGATTATTAGCACAATCTAGCGCCCGAAGATATATATTTAAGTTAAGTGGATCAATAATTTCTTGCTTAATGAGGAGGGTATGTAAATCAATGACACCTCCATATGCAGTGGTTATTGTGCATGTGTAAATACATCCAGGCCCCAGTTTCCGTTCACTCTTTTTCCGACTAACACATATCCAAATCCGTTTTCATAAAATGGACTTAGATGTGCTCTTAGTCGAGAAAAAATGTGAACGGAACCCGGGGTCAGACCTTTTCGATCTATAGATGGAACGTACAGTAACGGTACTCTACTATACTCCGATGCTACTTTTTAAAGACAAACAAGTAAAAAAAACCGTCGGAAACAAGAAAAAAGGAATGTTCACTTCCCCCAATATATTCATCCTACCTAAACGATACAAAACTAACATAAATAGGCCGAAGTCATTCTTAATTCGAATAAAAATTGCTAAAAATTTCCCCCGACGCCAAACGCAATATAAAAAGTAAATTTAATTTGACTAGGGAAACAAAAACAAACTTACTGTTTGCAACAGGTACAGCCTCTAGAATAGAGGAATCGTTTATTTAGCATCATAAAAGTCTGTATTATTATCATTTAAATCTTTTGTAGTAGTAGTAGTTTACATTGTAGTTTAGGGGGTGAAAAAGAAATGGAGCGAAAAAATAATGTCCTTTTACTAAATCGAACTTACGATTTCTAAGCATTAATTAAATACAGTAAAACCTCACATTTACACCTTCCGTCGTATCTTCTATATCACATACTGAATTTGAGATTTTTAGCGTCTTGTCGGATTAATTTGAAATATTTAAATGGTTGGTCTACTGCGACTTGACCCCGTTGGTCTCCGCGGCGGAAGGCTCCTCCAGGTGCGGCTTCTTGGTCTCCGAAGAGCCGTTCTCGGCGGAAGGCTCGTCCGAAGGCTTCCTCTTCTTCAGCATGTGGGTGATGTCGGAGGCCTCGCCGCCGTTCTTGGTGCCGTTCGAGGTCCCGTTGGAGCTCTTGCCCTTGATGGGGATGGCCTTGGCGACCTTGGGCCCGTCCCCGCTCGAGGACGTCTCCAGCTCGCCTTCGCCCATGAGGACGCGGTCGCCGATGCGCTTGACGCTCTCCTTGGCCATGTCCTTGGTGTCGGCGATCTTCTCGTGGATCTCGGGGAGGAGGGATTCGATCTCGGTGATCTCCTTCTCGCGGGAGTAGAAGGCGTCGTTCTTCTTCAAAGGATCTGGAATGGAAGAAACAATATTAATGTCAATTGAAGGTATAACGTTAATTGCTTAAGAATGGCTAAACACGCTTATAGAATACTTTGATGAATATTTTTGAAGTTAACCCCAAAGTTTGCTTTTATTCAACTTACCCACGCTCTCCGTCTTGTTCTTGAGGTTCTCGATCCTCTTGGACAGCACCGCGATGGCATCGTTCAAAGAAGCGACCGCCTCGTCGAACTTGAGCCCGAATCCGTACGCAACGCCCATCTGGTAGTGCGTCTCGGCAATCAGCCTGCTGTCCTCGGGCATGAGCTCCTGCCGGCGGCGCAGACACGAGTTGAGGTCCTCGATCGCCTGCTCGTAACTCTCGCTCTCGATCGAGATCTCGCCCAGGATCTGGAACGCCTCGCTCAGCCGGTCCTCCAGCTCCATCCTCTTGTTGTCCTCGGCGGGCAGGCTGTCGGCGTGGCGCTGGAAGCAGTTCTTGGCCAGCTCGAGCATCTCCCAGCTCAGCTGCAGGTTGGAAGGGTCCTCTTCGTCCTCGGCGGCGAGAGCGCCCTGGTCGTTGGACTCCTTGGCGTTGCTGGTGCCTTCGTCGTTTGAGGCGATGGACTCGTTGTCGCCCTTCTCCTCCTCCTCGTCGCCATCGGCCTCCTCTTCTCCGTCCTTGGCCTCCTCATCGTCGACCTTCTCGGAGTCTCCTTCGGGCTTGTCCTCCTCGGCCTTGTTGGCGTCCTCTTCCTCCTCCTCGCTGTTCTCGGAAGAATCCTCTGAAAAAAGAGAAACGGGGTTATAAAATGCATCTAAATAGACATGCTGTAGCAACAAAAGAGCTGAAATTGGGTTTTGGAGCTGGAAACGAGGCTATAAAGAGGAGAAGTAGTTTGATGCAAGCCGCCAGCTTACTCTTTTCAGTCTTCGTATCCTCCTTGGCGGGAGATTTGGCCTTGGCGTCCTTGCTGGGGGACTTCTTGGGCGACTCCTTGGCTTCCTCATTCTTGACCTTAGGAGGAGAGGTCTTGTCCTTGCTGGGCGACTCCTTGGTGTCCTTGGTAGGGGAGACCTCCATCTTCTCCTCGTCCTCTTCCTTCTTGGGAGACTTGCTCTCCTTGTCCGGGGACTTGTTGCCCTCCTTAGCCGGAGACTTCTTGGCAGGACTCTTGGCCTCCTTGTCCATCTCCTCCTTAAGCTTGCCCACCTCCACCTTGAGCTCATCAAGCTTCTTCTTCTCTGCCTCGATCTCCTCGAGGATCTTCGCGGACTTCTCCAGCTTGTCCTTGAGCTCATCGCGCTCCTTCTTGGTCTCCTCAGACTCTTTGACGTCCTGGAGCTTCTTCTCGATCTCCTCATGCGCCGCCTTCTGCTCCTTGAGCTCCTTGTCAATCTTCTCGGACGCCTCCTTATGCTTGAGCTTCTTCTCGATGGCGTCGCAGGCCTTCTGGTTCTCCACGATGGCCTCGGCGACCTTCGTCTCGATCTCCTCCAGCTCCTCCGAGGTCACCTTTGCCGGGTCGCCCACCACGGAGTCGTCCTTTTTCTTCTCGTCGCCTTCGTCGTCCTCCGTCGAGCTGCCCTCGTCAAGAGGAACTGAACCGACACCATTAAACCATGCTCAATAAAGATATTAATGATAATATCCACTCTTACCTCCGTCCATGACGTTCTCAATGACGCCCGTCTCCATCCTGGCGAGCTCGAGCAGCGCCTTCCCGTAGAAGAAATACGCCTCGCCGCACTCCACGCCAGACTCGCCGTACACCGAAACGAACGACTCGCACGCGTCCGCAAGCGCGGCGACGGCAGCGGGGACATCGCCCACAAGCAGGTTGCGCTTGCCGGACGCAAGCAGGTTCAACGCCTTCGAGACAGACTCCCTACAAAACAACAAACGATTAATAAACATAAAGACATTCATATTATGTCGGAACTTACTTGTCCTCGGCCTTGGTGGGCGACGGCTTCACCTCCTCGGTGGGCTTCTCGGGTGAAGCGGTCGTTCCATCCTCAGTCTCCTTGGGCTTCTCGGCGTCCTTGACGGGCGAGGTGGCGGAGGCGCTCATGGCGAGAGATGGGATTGCAGGGAATGGATGGGAAACGAGTAAGAGTTTGGTCCAGATCCGGGGTCAAGTCCTTGTTGTGGCGCAGCAGCGGGGGGAACCGGAAATGGGAAGAGGCAAAATGGCGGAAGGGCGGAATGGGCTCAACGGCTGAGGTTCAGTGCCAAGGGGGCAGAATTCGGGTTGAGTTTCTCTCCTCTCTCGGTACACAGGCGAGAAGAAAACAGCGGGAACGGAGAGACTGAGCTATGTGACCAGATACAGTGAGAGAATAGAACACTAACGGGCAAGTGACCAGGTAGAAAACGCTGCATTTATGTAACTTACATCACTTTTATTAGGCAAATAATGTTAACTTAGTAAAATAAACCATATAGTTGACTAATAAATTGTACTAAAGCGTTACAACAGCTAAAACGGAATATTTTCTGTGACCCAGCTGGTCACTGTGTTTTTCGTGGCGCGAAGGAGCAAAAAGTGGAAACCTCAGGAGCTGGGAAAAGAGGTTGTCGACAAGAAAATACAATGGGATTTTATTATACCTAATTTTTGGATGTTTAATACATTTAAATACATTGTGATTTTATGTTAATCAACATTTTAAAGAGTATTAGTAATGTTACAATGTGTCATGTACCGTCTTCATAATATTTATAAATTCCGACCTCTTAACCTTCCTTTGTTTAGCCCGGCTTGACGATTGCATTTCAACGAATTTTATGCATATTTCGATATAAAATGTATATGACAGTTGTTTAAATATACAATTTAGGACTAAGTATCCCATATACGATCCCATAATAACGCTTTAGAACGGTTATAATGCTTCAAATTATGATTATTCATGATTCATTTTACTAACGTCACGTGACCTTAAAAGACTAGATTTAGCACAAGCCAAATTAGAATGGTTCAAAAGATTGAAATCCGAGTCAGTCTTGAACACTGAATTAATGTTTAGCTGCACAAGAGTTATAACATGTTCCATATGAATACATTTCAGTGTTCAATTATGTGTTTGATTGCATCAAAACTGCTTAAATAACCCTTTCTGCTCTCTAGAATGTTCGCCCCGTTCGCTCCCGACTCGACCCTCTCCGTCCCTTTCTTTCCCCCTGTCGGCCATTTGCCCCTTTTGCCCGTTCGGCCTCTGCTTCCTTTTTCGCCGTGAGCACGCCGAGAGCGGATCCCAAACGAAAGACGAGCCTGAAAAAAGGTCGCCCAAATCATACATTCAGGTGAGAAAGTGACCCACAGATACGACAGTGCCCTGAACGAGGACCCGGCGGTTCTTTTGAGCCCTGTCATGGGTCCGTGTGCCCCACAGTGGACCCGGAATGGCCCTCTTTAAAGTGCTCTCGTCTCCTTTGCTCTCGTTCTTTTGTCCCCCACGTGCGCCCGTGCGGCCGCCGTAGAACTCTAGAAGGAGGAACCGACTCAGCCCGAAATAAAGGGTGATCAATAAATAAGGAATTAAGGAGCTCTCTCGCAAATTATGCCATGCCATTAATATGACGTTTTCTATTTGGAACCTCATTGTAACGGCAGCATGCCATAAGAATCTGCTTTTTCGTAGAGTTTTCCTTTCGTATCATCGGCACGTATTCTATTTATAGCTGGCTTCTTTCTTTGGCTTTCTTTCTTTCTTTTTCTCTCTCGTTCTTTTGCAGCTTCCTTGATTCAGCTGCAGTTTCTTTCTTTCTTCTTTTCCATTTCCCTCGTTGCCGCAAAAATCACGACATCAAAAACTAGTGTGGACCATATACAGAACGTGTGTTAAGAGTGCCTTTCCTCCCTATCTATTCCAGCCCCCCTTTCTTCCACTCGTTTGACGATGAACCAGGAGAAGTTGAAGCAGCTTCAGGCCCAGGTTCGCATCGGCGGCAAGGGCAGCGCCCGCAGGAAGAAGAAGGTGGTGCACAGGACGGCAACAACCAACGACAAGAACCTGCAGTCATCACTCAAGAAGCTATCCGTAAGTTCACGGCAGCAAAGGACAGCAACTTAAAGTCCCAAACAGAAGACATACAGAAAAACCGCTGTACAGCGGCTATCTATGGATTTCTCAGCACCGAGTTTCATGTAAATGGTGGAAACGCGGAGCTGAGAAACCAATAGATTACCACTGTACAGCAATCCAAGCTATGTCGTCTGGTTGGGCATATAATAAGATAGCTGTCTCTACTTAACCTTTGGCAACTTCAAATGTAGGAAAATGCAAGCCTGTGCCAACTGCAAGTATATTGTTAAGTAAAGAGTACCATAATTTTGAGTTACATGTCCTTTGTAACACATTTAGTCATGTGTTAATCTTCTCGTTTCTGTTCCAGGTCAGCACAATCCCCGGCATCGAGGAGGTCAACATGATCAAGGACGACGGCAGCGTGATCCACTTCAATAACCCCAAGGTTCAGGCTTCCCTGGGGGCCAACACCATCGCGGTGACCGGCCACGCCGAAAACAAGCAGATTACGGAGCTTCTCCCGGGCATCCTGAACCAGCTCGGCGCCGAGTCCCTCACCCACCTCAAGAAACTGGCGTCGAACGTGACGGGCGGTGCCGGCGGCATGGGCGCAGAGGGCGCCGACGACGGCGATGATGAGGACGACGACGACGATGACGTCCCAGATCTGGTGGAGAACTTTGATGAGGCGTCCAAGGGAGAGAAGAATGTCGTGCAAGGTGAGAGATCCAGCTACTAATACATCCAAAACTTAGCTACAAATGCATTCCTTCTAGACAAGAGCACTAGTTCATCCATTTTGGTTACAGCCAAAAATTGCATTTCAATCATTTGATTACAAAGATTACTTCAACATTTATTTTGTCTCGCAAAAAGCTTCGAAACTTCCATTATTTAGCATTACTTTTTACCTGCCTGGCAAATGCAGTTTGACGTCACCTACGTATTAGTTGTGTTGCAAATGTTAGCTTCTATATTTTGCACTATTCCCGTTCCCTATTCAAGTTTCTAAAGACGACGACAGAGATGCTTCCACAAAACTCTAGATCTCAATTAAAAAGTAGGGGTTAAGGATGTTTGGTAAGGAGTGGAAGAGTTCAGAGATCAATGTTGCTAGAAGATTAATCATATTAACAGTGTTGATATTAAATGTCTTAACAGTTAACTTTTAATATTGTTATAAATAAGTTGTTAATAATTTCTCGTTTCTTTTTCAGATGAGAACAAGGAGAACAAGAAGTGATTTCTTCACCTGTTGGAAAACGACATCAAAGACAGCCGGAGAAACTAAAAGTGGCGAAGCATCCAACAACGAGTAGCCAAAATAAATTGATAAACATTTTTCTACAAACAAATGAAAATGCATCAGAGAAGTTGAGCTCATCTATTTTCTTGTTTTCCCCATCTCTTCTCATCTTTGTCGAATGATGAAAAACTCCTGTTTGGGCACTTTTTAAACAGATTAAAATATTAAAATAAACATCGTTTACTGAGGAAGAACGTTTTCCGAGGCCTGCGAAGCGGTTGGATTTTATAGCGTTTATTTTGGATGGGTGATGGGTTTTTTGATAATGCCGAAATATAACTTGCTGAATCCGGAACTGCATTAATTTTGGTTTTCTTTTAGAAAATGGATGCGTTTTTATTAAGTAGTGCACATTGGCCATATCGTCAAGTCGCCACTTGTTAAGCTGCATGGCATTCCCAATAATATCTTCGGCGAAATTCCACCAACTCGTTAAACTGAGGACCCTGGCTCTGATAATACGTGGGCACATATTGCACCATTTCCTCTTTCTGTGCCGTCTTGTATTGGGGTTCATAATGCCGAAGGCGTACCACTTGCTGGTTAAAGGATGTCTTCGATTGGGACTGGTAATGCCCATTTTGTTCGATTGGCGCCTTGTATGCAGGCGCGTAATAGCCAGTTTGCGCCACTTGACGTCTATTTGCAGTACAACTCCTTGCACAACAGCAACACTCCGGCCCGGATACGCCCTTTGTTGCATCAGCTTGAAACTGGTTTTGCTCTTGAGCGTAAATCTGCGGATTTGACCTCTGCTCCTGCTTCGCAAACGAGTTTTCATCCTCCCGAGTCCTACTCTGACTTCTAGACCTCAAAGTCACTTTCGGCCTTGTTTCCGACTTCCTCTTGCCCCGTTCTTGACTTGAACTCCTCAGCTTTGATGCAATGACGACCTTGGGAGTCGCGAGTCTCGCCCAATCAACAACTGGCCTTGGAATACTCGCTGAGCGTGTCTTGGAATCCTCTGATTGGCGCCTTCTGCAAGGCCGGTCAACCTTGGCCGAGTCCGAGCTGGAAGAAGAGGTTGACGCATGCTTTGATTTGATTGGTCGAGGTGCAGGTGCCGCGGATGCTGATTGGCGGCGACGTGTCGTTGTGGTGCGCGAAGGGCTCGTTGAAGATGAGGACGATGAAGCAAGAGGCATGATGCGATATTTGGAATGCGGATAAATTGTTCTGAAAAGAAATATTCATGATGTATAAACTCGGATTAAATATTCAAATGTTATTATTTATTATACGTAGAATTCACAAACCGCCTGTAACCCATACATCCTCTTGAGCATACGGTACCTCAATAAATATAGTAAAGAGAGTAAGAAGTCACTAAATATAGTAAAGAGGGTAAGAAAGAGTACCATACATTTATTAATTATTTAAATTATACCAGAGAAGTGAGACGATCAATTATACGCATTTATGCCGGCTACGCGTCTCCCCTTGAAAGATCAAATTTAACTCAGGCTGAGAATAAAATAACTCAATCCAATGAAAGAAAATATGCTGAGCCCGCGCCTCATAACTCAGCGACAATAATAATTATTCTCCTTTACGGCTAACTTGGCGCTTCGATCGCGCGGCCGTTTCCCGCAACTGTTATTGCCACAACAAACTCAGCACTGTAGTGCTATTAAGCAACTTTCGGAGGACGTTTTCGGCCTTTAAATTGCATTTCGGAGGAAAACTCTATTAAAGTAATTTGTTAATATGACTAATATCTCAAACTTTTATAAATGCCGTTTTAGCCTATGACCTACTTTGTAGGTCGCTAAACGCACATTTCAAAGTGGGATTTCAGGGCTAAAAGTGGTATCATTCAATCAGAAATTGCTTCTTTAATCTACCATTTGAATATAAAGCCTCAAATGTGCCTAGTTTTCCTGCATTCAAGGCTCAAAGTTGTGTAGTGTTTGCTTCACAGAATTCTTTGTTGTGGCAACAGTTTTTGTGGCGGACAGCCGATAGGGGGCGCCAGGGGTCAGAACCAATGTAAACACTTAAAGCTCTATGGACATGGCCGGGAAATTAAAAGATTCTCACAAAATATATAAAATGGACCGATCACATTTGGTTCCCGTGTACAACACCCTTGGTTACCGCCCAATTTAGATTTCCTAGCCCGTGTCTACACTGGCATAAACCAAGGATGTCTCTACATAAACTAAGCTTTTTATTCCTTCCTTTTTTTCTGCTAGCGCGGCTGTGCAACTATAAACACAATCAGTAAAATATACAGATTATTGTTAACATTTTATAACACTCTTATTTAATGCTTTAGGTAATGTTACTACCTTAAATTGAAGAAAAACAGGGTTAATTCTATGGCGTGCACTTAAGCGCCATCTAGTGGCATCCCTTGTCAAATTTGAGCAGTCTTTTTGCGGCGCCCCCTGGTGTTATTATCATTCTTATGACTAATATGACTCCTTTATAATATTCTCCTTCACAAGAATATTATTCCTTCTTTTTTACTTATGAAGAATATATTTCGGATATATTCCTAGCATTAAAACTGAATTGAACTCATAGAACTCGTACTGTAGGCGCGGACTTAAGGGATTTTCAGGTGAGATTTATAATGACCTAATCAGACGACATAGATTGGACCGCTGTACAAGAGAAAAAAAAATTTTTCTCACTGTACAGCGGCAATCTATTGGTTCTTCAGCTCTAAGTTCCCACCATTTACATGAAGCTCAGTGCTGAGAAATCAATAGATTGCCGCGAGTGTTTCTCGAACTGGTTCTTTCGTTTCTCTGTTGCCGCTGGACAGCGGCTTTCCACGGTCGTCTGTTTGGGCTAGCAAATTAGTTGGGCCATTAAGGGAGTTATATGAAAGATGATTTTAACAACAAAGATATCTATGACAGCTGGGGCTGAGTCACATTTTCAGTGGACAGCCGATAAGTGCCCTCTAGTAGTGGGAGCCAAACTACAGCTTTCCTTCTATGGACTGGTGTTTACTTTCTTATACTAGATGGCTCTGATCCAATGTCCACTGAAAATTCGCCCATGTGGCAGTTGTTGTACTGATCTCTTTGTGTAACAATGGACATCTCTCGTTATATGCATGGGATACAGTATAATATAGGGATATAATATATATTTTTTGGGACAAGCACTCTTAGTTTTGACCGGTCCCGATTATATATTTTAAAAAATCAATTACGCCAACAGTTGCCAGTTCTAAATGTTTATATTTTACATCATAATATTGTCTGGAAGCTGAGCACTTTAAATGGATAGGATGTAACCCCGAAAAAGTCTTATTACTCTTATATCAGGGACATCATGATGCACT
The DNA here is from genome assembly GCA_900659605.1 of Tisbe holothuriae. NCBI lineage: Eukaryota > Metazoa > Arthropoda > Copepoda > Harpacticoida > Tisbidae > Tisbe > Tisbe holothuriae. The sequence goes on along the minus strand of LR137484.1, from coordinate 3,208 downwards.
GGAAGTATTATTAGTTAAAACATATTTCTAACAATCAGACATAATTTTCCAGTCTCCTCCTCACAAATGACGTTTTAAATGCAATGCTAAGTGATCGCTGCGAGAAAATTGTCTTGAACACTTAACACATCGGAATGGTTTAATTCCTGTATGCTTCCTTTTGTGGCGGGTGAGCTCATCCGACCTAGCAAACTTCCATCCACAGCCTTCCCAAGTACACTCATAAGGCTTTTCTCCTGTGTGGGTCCGCAAGTGGGCTTTGAGATGGGAGCTCTTGGTGTACTCCTTGTGGCAGCTGGGAAAGGTGCAGAGGTGGGATTTCTTCACGATTTTGGGGGAGTCGGATATAGTTGGCCCTTGAGAGCAAAGCATTGTCAATGCACCAGCATCATCAGCAGGCCTTTTAAGAGTGGGTTCTTTGCTGCTTTCCTCTTGAATTAATAGCAACGGCGATTTAAGACAGGATATGCTGGGCTTTTGCAGTACCCGGTCTATTCGTCGTGCGACGACGCAATGACGTGTTGGGACCGAGTTCTTTCGTCTGCTGGCGCCTTTAGGTAAAACTAATAGTGGCACTGTTTCACTCGGGTTTGCCCCTTCACTAATTTTTGATGTTGATCCAAATTTGACTAACACTGCAGGATCTTCCATGATAAAAAAGGATTATTTATAACAGTAGGCCAATCTGGTCCAATCACATTACCATTTGGCCAATGTTTCAAATATGGGAATAGTTCTTAAATCCTACACACATGTAAGGATGGGAAGTTCTTTATAATCTTCCAGGCACGAAATGAAGGGTATGTCACTGGTATTTTTCACATATTAATTGACAGTAGTTTAGAGTCTACTTTTTGTATGGATCCATCCATATATTCTTTTAAGTTACTCGATTAAAACATTCTTGAATACCAACTATAATTAAACAAGTCTCAGGCTGCAGCCCAAGTATCTCCTGATTACATGCTTCTCAGCTTTCTGTTAGGGTTGCTAGAAGGAAACATGCTGATAACAGTAATCGGAAGACAAGAGCACAAGGCACGAAACAGAAAAGGCCCGAAGTACTGTCTAGGCCTCTGTGAGAAGTGAAATTGGAATGATCTCCGGATGATGACTATATTATTATCCCCAAATGCATAATTACAGTTAACTTGCACTTTGTAATGCTGGAGACAGCTTAATAAAAAACCTTTGGCTTAAGTGTATAATCATTAGTTTTAGCATTCGTTTGCCATAAAGAATGATGGTATCATCACTGTGCATATATTTAGCCTATTTATTGCAGTAGCACCTATAATTTCTTTTTCGTCCGTCCCATCATGTGTGCGTGTTTATGATGGTCCAAAACAATTGGCACTAAGCGAAAGATAGAAAACAATATAAACTTGGTTGAGACTTGACTTATATATACATGTAACCATTGCGTTTCTCTGATAAGACTAAATAGGAAGTTTTGGAGAAACAGGTTTAGACCGGGCAGGTATGACCGTGATTGAGAACCTCGAAATCGATTTATCTTCCCTATGCGCTCCAAGCAGAAGACTCAGCAAAAGAAGATAAAATCCAAACAGCCCAAGAACTTCAAGACAGGGCTGCCAGGTGGCCTAATATTAGGCCCCAAAGCCAAAATTTGGCCTAATTGAGACCCTGGGGCCTAGGGGCATATTTATGAGTTAGTGGGGGCCTAATGAGGCCTAATTTGGGTCAAAAGCTGATAAAGGGCTTTTAATTCAATTTTGGCCTGTGACGCATTATAGATAATGGAACAGAAAGAGAGTTTAAACATTATATAATTTTAGGTAATAAGAATGAAAATATTTTTAAAGCTTTTTCTGTTGGTTCTGCTCAAAACACTTTTATTTTGGTTCCAAAATATGACAAAAAAAATTAATTCGGCTAAAATACTTAGACACACCATAAAAGTCATTGAAATTTTAAGAAATGGGGACTAATTCAGACAAATTGAGGGCCTAATTTTGATCCATTTGGCCTAATTTGAACATGCAAGGGGCCTAATCCGGCTCAAAACACCTGGCAGCCCTGCTTGAAGAAGCCACTTAGCCACTTGCGCGCTCTTACACGGTGCCGATCACCTTGGTTCCCAGAGAAAGTAAAAGGACGCTTTACAACGCAAATCGCCTGACTGGCAGTCTTATTGCAGTTGTAGTCCGAACTACTTCGAGTTAGTCCAACGTTTTCACCGTGTGCCCTTTTAATCTTAATCCATAATGGTTAAGGTTCACGTAGTTTACTGGTAAGTGTCCCAACCGTTCGTTTACGTATGTAGTATTATATAATTAAATTTCAGTGGTGCCTGAGGGTACGGACCCAAGTTCCGCCGGTTCCAGGCGGAGCTGGAGAAGATGTTCCCCGGTCAGTTGGAGGTGACGGGCGAAGCGACGCCGTCAAAGTCTGGAAAATTCGAGGTTCTGGTGGGTGGCGGCGAATTGGTCCATTCCAAACTCGGAGGCGATGGCTTCGTCGACACCGAGGGGAAGATGGAAAACATCGCAAAGAGTATTAGAGCCATGCTCTAGTCCGGAGCTCAATCCCCCCGGTGCTAATCAATGGATAGTATAATTGCATGGACGTCACATATTCAGATGAAAGCAGCTTTGTAAAGTCCACAGGGCCTAAGTTCGCTGGAAGCATTATAAAGATGTACTTGCAAATGCCATACATTGAACATTTTTTAATTAAATATATATAGAAATCACGACCTTTCAGTATCATATGCGAATCGGTGAATTTAAAAATTTGGTACTATTAAAACGTTTTAATGGTGAACTATCACCCGCTGGCCGTCGTCTGAGATCAATGGCAATGTACTAAACTGAAAACTGCTGACCGGGGTCTCCGTCTGACTATAGCCAGCACGACGACGCCTTCATTCAGAAGGCCGTGCAGTCGGTAGACGGTAGTATCCCATCCTCTCCTACTTTCTATTTAGTAAGAATTGTAGGAAGCTAGTAAATTTTAACTTGCTCTATATATAAATTTCAGCTCTAAAATTGGACGGATCACTTTCAGAAGTAAATATTCAGGCACTTAAGTTACTTGATTTTGACAAAAGGTACAGTTCAATGCCTGAATATTTAATAAAAATATGGTACTTAAGATATCTAAATTCATACATGAAACAGGGGGGGAAGAGGGGGGATCCCCCCTGGCGAAATTTTTTTTACCCCCCTGGGATTTTCGACAATTT
>LR137483.1:4137-14508 GCA_900659605.1 Tisbe holothuriae | reverse complement strand
AGCTCAGCGGAGCCACCACTTCAACAACACCAACAACAACAACAACAACAACAACAACAACAACAACAACAACAACAACAACAACTGCAACAACAGCAAAGGCCAGGCCCGTCTCCACAGCCGCAACAGCAGCTACAGTTTGGGCCTCAGGAGAGACGTGGTCGGTCTCCTGGTCGGGCTAGTAGAGATGTCAGGGTTCAGCCACAGAGAAGGACGCAGAGTTCAGATCCGGTGGCACCCACGAGAACCATGCCTAGGATGAAGATCAGATCAAGGGATTCTTCCATACAATCAAGGCAAGTATTCTCCTATTCATAAGTAGGATACTTTATTAATCAGTGATTTACTCATTACAGGGGAGGCTCGAGGCAGATTAGTCCAGTTGATCTGCTCAGAACACTTGAGAACCTAGTCAAGGATGCTGAAATCGAGGATTTCCCAGTCAATGAACCAGGTGGACAATATCATCAGACCCAGATGAGGCAACTACAACCGCAGCCACAGAGACAACCAAGCCCTAGACAGGCCCTTCCAGCCCCTATTACCAACACACAGGCTGCTCCAAGTATGGCCATGAACAGACCGCACACACCCAATATTCTTGCCCAGTACCAACAACAGAACAGAAACCCTTACCAGCAACTACTTGCTCCTGAGGCTCCAAAGATTGAGCAAGCTCAGCCACCAGCTTCACCAACCAGACCATCAGTATTCACCAACCAATTCAACCAGACTCAGCAGCCAAACCAGCAACAGCAGCAACCGCCATTAGTGAGGAAGAGTCCTAGACCGGATTTTGCTCAGCAGACATATGCGGCAATGCAGCGGACCACACAACCAACAACCCCAACTACACAGGAACCCCCCTCATCCATGTCGTCCTTGACTCAGAATCTGCTTGCCGGTGGTTATGACGTCAGGCAGAAATCCCCATTTGCGGTTGCCATGATGCAACAACAGGAGCAGCAACAACAACCTGCTAGTAACTCCTTCAACCTCCAGCCACCACCTGCAGCCAGGCAGGTGCAGCAACCACCAGTGGCACAGCCTGTGAGTAGCAGCAATCTATTGTCACCAATGAGCGCCATGCAGCTTCAACAACAACAACCAGGGACAATACAGCAGCATCAACAACAACCAGGGACAATGCAGCAACAACAACAGCAAAGACTGTCGCCAGGAGCTGGCCTCCTTAACCGCTCACAAAATGCTTCCCCAGTCAGAGCACCACCTGTAAACAGCATGCCATTGACCGTCCCAGCTGACCAGCACATGCCCAAGCAGCTCACCCCAGACCCGCTCACAGGACAAGGCAGAGATCTGGACTCCACAACCATTGAGTCCATTCAAGACACGGAGTTGTATCGTCGTCTTCAAGGAGGACTCATCAGTCTTGGATTGACTGGCCAGCAGGAGGCTGAGGCGTTCAGAAGGGAGGTTGTGGAACAGACAGCGGATCCGGCCAAGTACAGTCACCATCTGGGAAGGGCTGAGTTTGGTACGTTGCGCAAGAGAGTTCCCAGTGAGTCTGGATCTCTGGGGAGAGCTGGTGGGCGGGCTTCTTCAAGGTAGGGTAAAGAATGTAACTGTATGTTCATTTCTTTCACCTTGTTTATTTAGAACCAGCAGTGCCGTTCCATCTAGGGATGCTAGCGGTGAACGTCCCTCTTCAGCCACAGCAGGCCGTGTTCCATCTTCAACTAGACGAGGTGCCACTGGTTTATCAAGGCAGGGATCTCAGGTAACATTGCTACAAATCGGGGAAATGTACAGATACCTAATGTAGTAATGCTATTCCAATGCTCCAGGACTCCAAGTTGAGCGACGGGGCCTACCCTGATCTTGAGTTCCATGCCACCTACCGTCCGACAAGTGGAGCAGTGGGCATAGGTGCAGCAGTGTCCCGTCCCGGTGCTGCATCATTTGCGCAGCCATCGCCGCATATCTTGGAGAAGAAGCGCGAGGTGCTGGAAATCATCTCGCATCAGAAGAAGGCTGTTAGGGAGGCAAAGAGTAAGGAAACGAATCTGAATTACAAACGCGTTAATGAATATGACTTCCTCGCCGTAATTAAAAACAGTAAACGAACTACTTCAAATTAAAGGTGACTTTTGAGAGAAACGTTTATATTGGTTACTTAAATTAATTTTAGCTTTGAAAAATAAGTATAACTTTGAGTAGTTTGAGTAAACTTAAATAATTAATATACAGTATATATATATTCCAGTGTGGATCCTGCTTGCCCTCATGGTGTGCGTCTGCATGTGCGTCGTCGTCTACCTTCAGGAAGCCTGATCAGTTTACCTACCCTGTGTTATATATTTAGAGAGATTATTGGTACTTCATTGTCATATAAATCCACCCTACATTCAACTGTTTATAAGGTTACATTCCCTGGAATATCATCAATGTTATAAAAGACAATAAAAGTATTGAATTAACTTTAATACTCCAAGAGTATTTTTCTCGTAATCTCGAAGAGCAGATATCTTAGAGTGCATCAAGTTTGGATATCAATGCATTGTAAACTATAATATGCTCCGTATAAGTACTAAAAGGTGAAAGTCACGAAGCAACCGCTTCGATAAATATGTACGTACATATGCATCTTAATAGCAAGGTATTCACGTTCAAGTGCATTTCCCCTCCTTGGCTTTTAATTTTAAATTTCCCTCCCTCCCACAGTGGGGCCGCTACTACAAGCATGCTATATTAGGGGGTTCCACGCCAAAATTAATCAATATATTGGTATACACAGTAAGAAACACCTTTTCTGGCCTTTAGGAACAACTTTTCTGAAACATTTTTCATTATTTGAGGCAGAAATAGGACTTTTCCCAAATTCGGCTAAATTTGTGAAATTCTTATGTACTAAAAAGCGCGCTTTTTGGTGCTGATAGGATGTGTTCTAAGACTCCTATGCAGTGACTCTCCTAAGTGCGACTACTCATTTTGGTATCAATCAACTCGTCTTGACCTGAAAAAGCCGAAAAAATGGGTCTCCATACTGCGAAATGCTGCGAAATGGTCAAAAAATAGCTACAAAGACAATTTCGTTCTAAAATTGACCATTTTTATGAAAGAATGTTACATTTATGCTGCCTAAAATGGAATGGAAAGAACTAAAAACTACTTTAATATCGAAATTAGGTTCTATTCTATGCAATGAATGAATATTATTACATAGTTTTATGAAGAAATAAATTGTTACATGCAGAGCAAAGAAGTTGCATAAAAGAGGATATTTTGTTGCAAATTGTCTTGGTCCACTAACTAAAACACTCCATAAAACCCATACAATAATATATTTTGGGTCAAATATGCCCTATAATAGTGTCACAAGTAAGTATAAACCCCGTTTAGAGCATAAAAACACCAAAAAAGATGGTTTAAAATTTGTCATGTCGGATCCTAATATAGCATGCGGCCCCACTGTGCCTCCCTCCCTCCTTCCCTCAGCTCCTCTTGAATCTTGATTCTCTTCTCATTTTACTTCTCAGCAGACTCAGCTTCTTTCCTTCAGCTGTCGTCTGCCCACGTTGGCTGACTGAACGCGCTGTTTTCTCCAGCGGTTTTTCACCGTTTTTCACCTCTTTTTGCCGCGGCGTTTTTATCCTCGCTCCGTGTCCTTCCCTTTGTCCTCCTCCTCCACCTGCCCCGTGTCCACCATGGACGGATCCTCCTTCATCGCCTCATTCGGGGCAGCAAACGACAAAGCAGACAAGAAGGCGGAAAACAACTCAAAGGACAGCGGCAACCTTCTGGCCAGTGTGGTCGGCACCCCGGCAGACGCAGATTCGATGCTCGTCTCATTCTCGCCCGAAGTCACCAGCTTCCCAATCGGGGACGCCAAGAACGTCAGACTCGTGCCGTTCGCCAATGGACAGCATCATGTGGTAAGAAGAGGTCCAGAGGATCGCAATAGGCAGTATACTAATGGGTCATATTTCAGGGCTCGTCCCACCTCCGCATCCAACCCATCGTCAACTTCAGTTGGCCCGAGGAGCGCAGCGTGGGCCAGCTGGTGGCCGCGCACCGCTCCGGAAACTACCTCGCCTACGGCCTGCTCACGCCAAAGCCAGGCGGCGGAAGCAGAGACGCCGTGGTGCGCGTCTGGGACAAGCAGACCGACCAGAGGGCGCTCCTCAAGGGCATGAAGGGCGCTGTCAAGGATGTCGCATTCTCGCACGCCAGGGACAGGGTCATCCTCGGATGTGTCGATGAGATGGGAAGTCTGTTCGTGTTCAACATCAACAAGGCGAAGCAAACGGGCGCGCTCACCTCAGAGCTCCTGCTGCACGTGCAGGGCGAGGGCCCGGTCAGTCAGGATGACTATCATCGGATTGTGTGGTGCCCATACTTGCCAGATGAAGATGAAGACTCGGACGGGGACGCTGGCGATGACCTGGACTCCCCTTCCCGGCTCCTCGTGCTCACCCGCAACAACGTTGCCGAGATGTGGAACGTGGCTGCAGCAGCGGATAACCTCGGCTCAGCCGGGCCACACGACAGCGCCTCTGGCCGGGCCGTGACTTCCGGCAGACTGACCATCTCCGAGCACAAGGCTGCCATCACCGCGGCTTCGTTCTCTCCGGATGGGACTGCGCTAGCAACGGCGTCTCTCGACGGCCAGGTCAAGTTCTTCCAGGTGTATCTCGCGAGCAATGAGACCCCGCGGTGTCTGCATGAGTGGGCGCCTCATGGGGGCAGGCCGGTGTCCTCGCTCTTCTTCCTGGATAATCACAAGGACCCCGAGGGAGATGTGCAATTCTGGAAGTACGCAGTGACCGGTAAGCTTCATAAAGCTCTTCAGAAGGATCTGTTTTAATATTTCACTCTTTTAGGAGCCGACAATGACTCCGAACTCAAGATCTGGTCCTGTGAATCCTGGACATGCCTGCAAACAATCCGCCTTGATTCATTCCCTCTCGACGCCGCCCAGCCCAGCTTCAAGGCGTTCCTCGACCTTCGCGCGCAGTTCCTCGTCCTCTCAGACCTCGCCCGCAAGAGCATTTACGTCTTGCAGTTGCAGGAGAACTCCAGCGGCAGCATGCGAGTCGTCTCTGCCTCCGAGTTCAACACTCCGTGCCCGTTCCTGTCCGTGGCAGTGCTCGACGCCGGTCTCCGAAAGGTGGACAAGGACGGGAAGACGTCCTCCGATCTGGAGCTCAATAAGATTAAGGAGGAGATCATGACCAGTTCGGAGGATGAGTCCGACTCGGACTCTGATTTCGGAGATCACCACGCACGCAGTAGCAAGATGTGTAATCTGGAGGCCACTGTCATTGACATGGTCATTGTGCAGCCAAAGAGCTTCCAACGTTGCAAGTAGGTCTTAAAATCGAGAACGAATCATGAGCCTTGATTTGACATTCAATTACCTTTTCAGAGTTTCGTATCAAGACGCTTGGCAGAAACTGTCGGGTCTGAAAGCCACTTCCCCCTCCAAGGAAGCTTCCCTCCCTCCGACCATGCCCATCATCAAACAAGAGCCCAAGGACAACGTCATCGACCTCGACGACAGCGACATTCAAGAGGTCAGCCGCGTCTTCAAGGGCACCCACATCAAGGCCGAGCCTGTGGAGCTCGACACGTCCGCCACGGAGAAGAAGCCTGACCTCGAATCCCTCCTCAAGGCCGCAGCCGCGAGCGCATCCGCCAACAGCAGCATGGCCGAGGCGAAGGACAAGATCACGCTCCTCTCTCCGGACTCGTTCAAGGAGTCGCCGTCGACCCAGGGCGAGAAGAGCAAGGTGGTCAAGCGGGAGCCTGTTGACATCAGCAGCAGTAGCAGCAGCGATGAGGGCGAGGACCCCGTTGTCATCAAGGACGAGATCATGCTGGCTGACAGCGAGGACGTCAAACCGGTGACCCTGCAAGCGATGGCTGTGCGCAGCGGCAACAGCTCGCCGTCCAGGGAGGTCCAGGATATCCTCGGCGACAGGCAGCAGCAGACTGACGACGGGGAGAGCATTGATGAGGAAGATGAGGTGGGCGATGAGGACTCCATGCAGGCGAGCAGCCAGGAGATTGAATCCTCCGAGGAAGAGGTCCAGGCGATTAAGCCGTCGGAGGAGAGCAAGGCTGCTTCAAACTGGCCTCCGAAGAGTGTGCCCGTTCCACCTGTGCAGCACAATACTGCAAGGAACGATGCTGAGCTCACGCAGAAGCTGATTGAAATGACCAACCTCATCCACTCGCAGAAGAATGCTCTGTACAACTTGAGGGACGAGGTCAAGGCGATGAAGCAACAGCAAAAGGCGCAGGAGCGCAAAGACGCAGAGATGGCAAAGAAGCGTGATGAGCAGCTCGCGGACACGCTCAAACGAGAGATGGATCTAAGGAACTCTGTGCTACAGCAGCAGTTGTCAAGCGGCAGTAACGCGACCAAGAACCTTGAAAAGGCCGTCCGAGATGAGGTCTCCAAGGCCGTGCAGAAGTCGCAAGCCCAGATGACGAAGCAGACGCAGTCCATGTGTCAGGCGTCGGAGCGGCAAGTGCAGGAGTCTGTCCGCGCGCTCGTGTCATCCAAGGGTTTTACAGACAGCGTTGCCAGGACCGTCGCTGAGCGCGTGGCCGTGTCCGCGCAAGGAACTGTCAAGGAGCAAGTGTTGCAGGTCATCGTGCCCTCGCTGGAGCGCGCATTCAAGGAGATTCTTGGCCAGACCAATCACGCCCTGCAACGTGCAACGCAAGAGACGATCGCCCTCTGCAAGCAGCAGTGCGATCAAGCGGTTCAGGATGTTCGCAATGTCGCCCAGCAGAATCAGCCACAGCTGCAGAACTTTATCAAAAACGAGCTGGAGACTCACTTCAGCCGGCTGACTGCCAGCCTGCCAACTGGGGACAATAACGGGTTCGGTCATGCCAGCGGCGCTGCTTCCCCCAGCGTGCACGTGCCCGCATCGCCCAGCTCTCGGGATCTGATCATGCAGACCCAGGCCAAGATCCGGCAGCTGCTGGCCCAGGGCGCGACCAATGAGGCGTTCCAGATGGCGCTGAGTGCCAACAACCTCCAGCTGGTGCTGGCGACGTGCGAGATGGTGAACCCGCAGGCGATTTTCAGCTCGACAGTGTGCCCGCTTTCGCAGACGGTGCTGTTGTCACTGCTGCAGCAGTTAGGTAAGAACTAAGGCATGCCATTGCATTTAATGATTTTAAGCTAGTAGGATTAGCATAGTAGGGGATTCTCATATTAAATTATAAATTTATGCCACCTTTTAAAATTTTATTTGCGTCGTTGTTCAAAGTCTCAATATCAGTGCCATTTTACAAAGCTGAAAAGCAAAGGAAACTTAGAAAAAGTATCGCGATCATTCTATTATTAATACATTATTGAAATTAATTTTAGGAAACTTATTTTTATTATGCAATATTTTACGGTCTTTTTTACTTTTTTAAACGATGAAATAGTTTCTGTTAAGGACTTTAAAATGAAAATACAATCATAATTCCTTTCAGGCCACAATCTGGACCAAAAGACGGACCTTAAGCTGAGCTACCTGCAGGAGGGCGTCATCTGCCTCAACCGCAACGACCCCGTTGTCCAGCAGCACATGCGGCCCATCCTGCAGGGGCTCAAGGAGCAGGTGGACGCGTACGTGCGTCTCACCCCAGAGGCCGGCTCCAAGCAGATCAAGCTGTTTGTCATGGCGCTGCAGTCGCTCGTCTAACCGGACTTTATAATCGTGATCTAAAGTATTTGTAATCTCAGTGTTTAAAGTAATAATCAATGTTCATATTTTGACTTGGAGTGGTGGAGGATTCTATCCAAGAGTTTACTTCAAATGACCATATTAGAGAAAAACTTATTTTTTATTAAAGAAGATCATGCCAATCGCAAGCACCCGACGGTTCGATTATGCTCATTATATACATTAGAATCGACAATAAAACTTTAATCAATATGACAACGCCCATAAAACCATGCATTCTACCAAACTACTTTCAAAAAACCATATTCTTCTTGGACAATCGTTCCCAAAATACTCTCTTGTACTACTACACAGACCGTCTCTGGAGACCCGTACGATGCTCGTCTCGCTCGCTCTTGCATCAGGCATTCAGCCAAGCCCGTTCAAGTTCATTCTGTTAAAACGTTCATAGGAGCGTTCACTGTGAACGTTCACAAGCCAGGGGCATGCACAACTTCACATGCAATATTGACGTATTAAAGAGACATAATTTCGTATACATGCTGCACAACTTTCATTTGCGTTTTATCCCTTTCTGACTTGCCAAAAGCAAGGCGGGTTTCATGCAGAGTACAGGCCATAAAAGTGCATAAATCATGCAAATGCCTTGAAAATATGTCTCCCCTTCCCTCCATTTCGTGCGCAATGAACTGTAGGGAGAAAAACGAGCGCGACCTTTTTCCGAGTGTCTTTCTTTCATTTCTGCGTCGCTCTCGCAGTCATCCACGATACGACATTGAACGAGTGTTATGCAAGATCATTAACAATTAGTCTCCCTAATCACGTATTCATTTCACCTGTGCACAGACACTCGTCGTCGTCTTCATTCTTTTGTCCTTATCACCTCCAATCAGCAAAGCAGCTGACTCGGGTCTTATTTGCCCTGTGGCTGCCTGACGTGTCAGACCTGTTCTTTCGATCGGTGGACTGACCATGCGCCCAATGCAGCAGCGCCCTGTCATGGTGGCCGCCGTCATGGCGGTCATGCTCTCCGTGGCTGTCACCGTCGTGACCGCCGATGAGGACGCGGAGGGCAAGGCTGAGGCCGAGGCGGCGCCCAAGGAGGAGGAGGAGCCGTTGCTGGGCAGCATGGACTATGTGCTGCTCGTGCTGCTGGGCATTGCCGGGTACTGGTACTTCTTCATGAAGGACAAGAGCTCGGACCCGCAGGTAAAGTCTTCTTTCAACTGATACAGGTTTATATTTAATGTTTCCCTTCAGATCCCGTCGTACACCATCCAGCCCACAATGCTTCCCGCCAACACTGCCAGCGCCGACACCGGTTTCATCACCAAGATGAAGAACTCCAAGCGGAGGATGGTCGTCTTCTACGGATCGCAGACGGGAACAGCAGAGGAATTTGCAGGTATGAAGCCAATATAATGCTATAATGCTATTAGGTGTGGTGCAGCTTTGATCTAAATTCAATATATCCCAGAAAAAACTGTCTTGACAACCATCGGCCAAAGTAGGACTAAGTTTTCAGAGACACTTTCTCAAGGATTCAATATTTATATTAGGAAAAGTTATATTATTAGTTATTCGCAAGTTTTTTGCTTATACTGTAAACGTACTATTTACTAAATTCACGATTGCTCATCTGTCGTAGAAGTTTCTATAGTTTCTATTTGCAGTTACGTAACCCAATCGCTTTGATTCATATCAACTTAACATGAAGTCGGCTGATCCTCTTAGCTTGTGTACTGTACAATGCTTGTTGTCGGCCCCGTTTGAGGAGGATTACAGAAATAACGTTTCTAACTATCTTTTTGCAAAAGAAACAACTACGGTTGAGGAAGAGTGTCTTTCTATACTTGGCAATATGATTATCTCCTATCATAAGCATAACATATTAGCATAAAATGCATGCAATTTTTCCTTCGTTAACTATAGTCACTCTTAAACATGAAATATTTATGACAAAAAAGTCCCAAAACATTAAATATTAGGTACTAAATTTCATACATTTCCAGGCCGTCTTGCCAAGGAAGGCGCCCGCTACGGCATGAAGGGCATCGTGGCGGACCCCGAGGAGATCGAGGTTGACGACATTGGCCAGATCAAGGACCTCGCCGACGAGCTGGACGGGGAGACGCTGGCAGTGTTCATGCTCGCCACGTACGGAGAGGGCGACCCCACAGACAACTGCCAGGAGTTCTACAAGTGGCTGCAGGAGGGGAGCACGGAGCTGAAAGGTAATGATGAAATCGTTGTATGTCTATAGTTTTCTTCTGCAAGAGACAGTTTGATATGTTTTGTATTCAGGGGGAGATTTCGTGACGTGACCTTCAACCTTGATCAAATGAAAACGATAATCTCGTTGCTACTTCAAGACAAAATGGGAAATTTAAACCTTGTTTCAGCTTGATATTCTATTTTCATGAAAAATTATAAGTAATGCATCGAGATAAAAATGTATGAATTGTGAGTTTGTGAGCAGCTTGACTCATAAGCTCGGTTATTTTAAATATTAAGAATTCAATGTTCAAAGTACAGAGTGAATATTTATTCCTCTACATTGCTCTTGCGTACATATAGTTGGCAGGGTCCACTCACCCGAGTAAAAAAGGTTGTAGAAATACCATTGCAAATTTCCGCAGAAAAACAACTTTCATGATGTTGGGGTGGTCAAAGAGAAGAGAAGGAAAAGGAAAAATACGGGAAATAAGGTGTATCC